>JARQSW010000441.1:1052586-1096037 GCA_030142375.1 Calameuta pallipes | reverse complement strand
TCAACCTTCCTGCCGAAAAATAACTGTAACTTGGTCAATTTTGCGTTTTTCGATACGTACTATGGCTTAAATTGTTCCTAATAGTTCAGAGTTTATTAAAAAAAAAATTACATCGTGGCCAGATGCCTTAAGAAAGTTACGCATACCATGTACGTATACTTGCGAAACACTCGATTAAACAAATAAATAGGTAAACTAACTTTCCTGTACACATACGATTTTTTTATATTTGAGGTCAGTCGCTTATCCATTTTTCGTCATACATACAATATAAATATAATTCTTTAAAAATAACGACCCACCTCATTTCACTCTTCTTTTTTCTTATCGTCTTGAGTAAAACACAATGGGCCCCTCAAAACGATGTTCGAAAACACACACTATCCTGCCCGACCTAGTCACCCTGTATAAGTAACTTTTAAGAACACTCCTGTAACACCTTATAGACAGAACCTGTGCGTACTCCGACGTGTAGCAAGTCCTACTAAGGTCTGCGGGACCTGATCTAATTTCCCTCTGAGTAAAGCAGCGTCGGGGACATAAGGTCCCCATAGATACATAAGAGACAGGAGGCAGGAAAACCTTACCTTTTCTCAATTGGACTGCGTTTCTGCTCGTATTTCTTGAATGTGTATCTACAATCCACATACATACAGGGTTATTCACAGCAAATGTACCAGCTGAAGTTGGGCGCGCGATTCAAAAATTCTATTAATCGAATCATTGTGACCTTCTTAAATAAACGAAAGATAGTGAGGCTGATGATATTAATAACGTTAAAAATTAACTTTCTTTTTTTGCATGACAACACACTGCTCCGATTGATAAAATCAGCTATTTGTGACCAACGAGCTGGTGCGTTTGCCGTGAAACACCCTGTATATATAAACTAAGCATATACGCCAAAGTACAGTCAAGAATAAAACCCTATTACACACATACAACCTCAGTCGTGCCTTTGCACGTAACCTGGATATACGTAGACTTCCAGAGTACCGTTGTCCCACGACATTAAAACGAAAGGGCACACCCATTTCTTGATTGACTATCGAGATACTTTTTACCTCTGGCTATTTTTTTTCCTACGTCTTTCTCACTGTTTTTGCGGAAAGACAGATATCCTTGATTATCGCGAGGAAAAGGTATTAGAAATGCCATACAGGATATTGACAATAATTGTTTGTAAAATATTGTCCTTTTTTTTCTCGTCTTTCCGTCGCGAAATTTTTAATTAATATCTATGGTCACTCGTCTATCGTGCAATTACATAGATAAGAGCGAACAGGATTATGCAGATGGTTTTCTAACCAGAGAATTTTTAATACGCCCTAAGTCGATACTTGAGTAACTCGATGGAAAGTGAATTATGGTGGGCCATAACAACCTTTAGAAAGGTCGGATTGTTTTTTTAATAGCAAGGCCAATCTCTAGCAAACCCATGTGGGCCGTTACCATGTAAGACAGTCAGAGAACGTATCGTCGGAATTTCGAAACCAGTAGTGACTCGAGTCAACATTCGTGTCGACTTTGAGTCAAATCTCGAGTCAACTGGAATCCGTGTGACTTAAGGTCAGAGTGGGCCACTTCCTTGATACGTATAGTAGTGAGAAGAAGAAAAAGAAAAAAGTTAAAGAGCCTTGTCGCTTGATGACTATTGACAATGAATAGGCAGAGAAATTATTACATTCACATTTTACTTAATTTCAATCTATCTGACCGATTCTCTGGTAACTTGAGCGTATCGTTAACTTCTTTATCGACCGTTCATGCTGGGGTTCACTTGTGAATAGAATTTATCGAGTCATTATGACATAATTGAGGAATGAAATCTCTGCTAATGTGATCCAACGTGCTGGTGAAATATTTATCATTGTTTTCCGATACAATTAATTATTGGGACTAATGAGAACGTCATACACAGAGCACAGAGTCAACAAGTAGGAAGGACAATGACTTGACGGGATAAAACGAAAAGTCATTATAGTTAAAGCTATAGTAAGTATATGCATTGCTCTTGTAATTTTACTTTTTGTTTATTCGACTAATTATTCGTGCTCGTTAACAATAATGTGTCTTGAAGTTAACGTTTTGTTTAGTATTAAGCGAAGGGAAACATTCAGTGATTCTTGCTTAAGTCACAGCGTATATCGCAAGAAATAATTCCTTTCTTAATGCACATGTTTGTTAAACTACATACGTGTATATTATATACAACGTAGTATATATATTTATACCGGGCCTTTTAGTAACTGACCCAACGATCTTGCTACCGTTTATGAAACTTTGATCTCAATATTTTTTCCCAGCCTTTACAAGCAAGATCGGTGGTATCAGGTAGGCACGAAAAAATCTTATTGTGAAATAAAAAATTGTCATTATTTATTTTATTATTAAATTTCTAATTATACACAGTATACAGGGTATTTCAAAAATTTCAGTTTCTCAATACTCAGTGTACGTATAGAAAAGGTTTTATATTTGTCGTTACATCAGGCAATTTTGCATTACATGGACTTTATCTATATATATTCAAGGGGCCAATTATTTCATTACATAATATGTGCCACTAGAGTTCCTTTCAAATGATAACGACCAGTATATAATGATACATAACAGAAACTGTACAATTAAGTCCTGTCAGTGTCTTGGTAAGAGGTCCGCATCAAAAGTCCCCTGAAAGTGTTTAACTGGCTGTGTAATACTAATAAGTATACATATAGTCAGTAGATAAAGAGAACCACGCGAATCGAACCGACCGAATATACGAGTCGTTAAAGCCCAGAACTGATTGTGAATCGAGTCTATACGATGTCGGCAATATCGCGAAAGGGATTTGAAAGGGCACGTTCTACGACTAAATACAAAATATTTTCATGGCTGCGTAAGTCTGCACATGAACGAGTATTCTCTACTTGCTTCACGAATCCACTGAACGGATGGCATTTCCATTTATTTTATCCGACGTCTAATTTTCAGGTGAAAGCGCCCGTGACTTTTAATAGAAACACAAGGATTTCGAATGCGTGACTGGATTGTTGCATTACAATAGAATTTCTCGAATTTTCTATAGATACTACACTGGATAAAAACTTTCTTTTTTTCTCTTTAAAGAATAATTTTCAATTCTGACATTAAAGAACAAATTTTTATGTCTTCGTTAATTGCTCGCATTTTATTCAATCACAATGGCACATACCCCACCGTGTTTACAGTTGGATGCATACCTAGATGTGTAACAGCGTGCACTTTCGCAACGGTGCAGCGTTGCACCGGAGACAACGGCTCGAATTGCTTCCTGGAGCTCAAGCATATCCAACATGCCGAGCGACTCTTACTGGAAACGCTATTCCATTTTGCGTATGTGGATAGGGATGTGGGGGAGTGCAATTCAATCACCCGATACCAATGGTATTCTATGTGTGATTTAATGCAATTCTTATCGTAGTTCCACCTAAGTTAACTACAAATACAAATTGCATAACAATTCCGTAGAGTGGCTGTGCTCCGTGCATGTAGAATATTTATTGTATCTAGATAGGCATACGTTTACACGTGCAGCATGTCCTGTTTGATTTTTTTAGTGAAATTTTCATACGCGTCCTCTGTGAGTTACGTAAAAAAAAAAAATAAAAGAGAAAGGGATTGTAACTAGTCATTGACTAGAACGACCACAAGGAAATCGACCCATTTGTAAGGAATGTGGAAGAAATAGTGTGGTCAAG
Source organism: Calameuta pallipes (assembly GCA_030142375.1). Lineage (NCBI taxonomy): Eukaryota > Metazoa > Arthropoda > Insecta > Hymenoptera > Cephidae > Calameuta > Calameuta pallipes. The sequence continues at coordinate 1,092,315 of JARQSW010000441.1, read as the reverse complement.
GATAAGATTTAAAAGTGAACAAAAGAATCATTGTTAAAAGGATTTATTTTTATCGATTATCGATCGTCGCAGGATCTTCCTCGGGAACGATCGCTCCATTGTGCTATCATTTTTGATTTTGTCCTTTTTCTTTCGTTCTCATCGATAATTCTCTTACGTTCTTGACTAGCAGTGTTAGCTCGATAACCAATAATGCGCGTAGATACATTGATAGTTCTGTATGTACACCTCGACATTCTGTACATCCCTGCCTCCTGGTTGTGGGATTTCTCGAATAATATATTTTTGGCAATACTCTTTTGGGTTTCTTATTGGGAATTTTTACGGGGGATAACGGGGGGGGGGGGGGGTGTATTTACAGGAATCAAAAAAAATGATTAAACAGTCGACGAGGAAGTTCCTCGGTCCCCCAGATCGATTCACCGTGATCGTCCCAAGAAAAATTATTCTTGGTACCGCGGAGTATCGGGTCCAATGATGTTCAGCGATTGATTAGCACCACAGCCAATGGTACCCTGAATGAAGTCTGGGAAGTTGGACTCCAAGACGCGCATCCTGCCTCTCTTGTAGTCAGGAACGACCTGGGTAGCAAGCTGGCATTCGGTACCCTGGTGAACAATCTGGAAGTACTCAGATTTGAAGCAGGTAGTGGCATCCCATCTGTAGACATCAGATTGTCCTTCGTATCTGAAGAAGATGGCGCTGCCATTGTCTGTTCCCAGGATAACCATTTTCTGGGGCTTGGCACCCAAATCGTGAACCTTGCCAGATGCAGAACCCTTCTGGAGGTATTCGCTACGGATGGAGAACATTCTGGTGCCGCTCAGGTAAGTGAAGATCAAGCAGCTGCTGCCATCGGAGCGTCGGATCAAAGATAGGTAGAGGACATCGCGACGTGGTGCACCCAGGGTGACGGCCTTGGGGAGTACCACTCTGTAACCTCGTCCTGAAGTCACGTCGTATACAAGGATTGCTCTGGTCGCTGCGTCGCTCACGTAGACGAAGACACGACCGTCCGCGCTGTAGTCTGCTACGAGGTACTGCAGTCTTGATGCAGCACATACCAAACCACTGAGGTCGACGGTTTTAACGACCTAGTGCGCAGATAGATTAATCAGGATTAATGAAATACACGTGCAATTTAATAATGATAAATTCAGATATAACAAGGTGATGTAGTTTACCTTGCCGGTCTTCACGTTTATCGCAACCACCTTGGGTGGGCATCTGCGGATTGGTTCCTCCAGACTGTTCACGACACCGGTGTCCAAGACCCACAGGATTTCCTGGGGATCCAAGAAGACATCAACTACGCTCTGGAGAGCACTGCAGGTACCTTCCTCTTGCTGGGACCAGCATGGGAAGGGTGTCATGGTCGATTGGCATCCTTTATTCTTCAGAGATATTTTGGCAAGGGTGGCTGGGACTCCTGGCTTGTATCTGAATGAAAATGAATAATTAATAATATTTTACTAATTGACTATTTATTAGGAAATAATACAGTACCAAGTATGTATTCATTTAAATACCTGGGTAATGCCACTATGGCATCATCCTTGTAGATGGCTGCCCTGGTCGCTATAACGTTCTTCGATACGTAACGACCACTGGTCTTGAAGATGCTCTTCGTGGTGGCGCACGGCCATTCAAATGAACCGCCAGTCCATTGAATGGCTGACGTCCCAGCGACGCAGACGACGGCGACGACCGCCAGAAACCTGAACATTTTTATGTATCGAAAATACTACTAGCTGCTCTATACGTCAGTGCGCGTCACTTTTTTGACTTTTTTTTCCTTTTAGAAAATCCTTTTTGGCACTGCGGAAAATTTATTTCACGAGCCCGACACCGTTCAGTGATGCAGACTGAGCCTCCTCAGTGTTACGCCATTTATATACACTTTCGACGATATACGTATTGACACCAGCTAATTGTGAAATGTTTTCCAAAACAAAATTCATAACTCAAAAAGAAATACGCTCCGGAATTTCTTCGCGATTCTCTTAAGGTTGAACGAAGCATACAATACCTACACTTCTGGACTTCGATAGAATCATTCAAATCATTAATCAATCGATGCATTCATTGTACAATGGTTTATCGTAGTTTCGGTATTGTATATGTTATTTAAGTATTATTTTCTTTTCTTCCTTCCGTGCACCAAATTTTATTTTGCAAAATGATACAGGAAGGAAAGAATCTTCCTTTTGCGCAACGACACGCTACGTCGACTTCCTTTCCCTTGCGTTTCCTGTTTGCACGAAATGTTTTCGTACGACAGTAAAAACGTAACGTGATTCTGAATAATTGAGTTCCCGATAAAATGCTTATTGCGCAATTCTTATATTCTTAACAGCCTGTTACTTTTTCTTCGGACCACCTCGATTTTTTCATATACATTAATAATACACATTCCGAAGAAATAAGAAAATAAAAGAAATTCATTTAAATCGTAATTAATTATTTTTCTTCGTATTTTACAGTAGCACCGAGCTAAAGCTTAATGATACCCAGCTCGTGCGTGTTCCGGATTATTCGCGCAGTCGTTGCAAAAAAAACGTCACCCTGTCGAGGACGTCACGCAAGACTTGAAAAGTCGTAGGCAGGCAGATGCCCACGAAATAAGTATAACGCGAAAAGTTATTGGGCCGAGCGATGTCGTAAAGAGACGCACAAGAAGAAGCAACAAAATGAGAAAAAGGAATAACAGCAACAACAAACAAATGCTGCGTTAAAACAATATGACGTGACGTCCCCACTCAGCTATATATATAATGGCCACGAAAGAAGTTCTCATGTACTTTGCTCGTCCGTTTCCAGTCACAATATACCGTGAGTTCAATTACAGACAATCATACATACATTTATCTAATCATTTTTAATATTAAACCAAAATGACGCTGGACCGTCTCACCTCTGTTTTTCTCAAACAATAATCAATCTATGATAATTGTGAAACACTGAGACTTATCTTAATTAATAATTGTGATATCCGTTTTTTACAGTGCAGGATGATGGGGTTCCTGACGAGCGCTCTCTGCGCCGTCGCCTTGGCAACCGTCGCCAGTGCCGGTTCCTGCGACCGCCAATTACTCCCTGAACTTTCATACACGCTATCCGGACAAAATTTGATTTGGCCGTGCCAGAGCACAAGGAACATCTACGAGTCTAGCGGTCGTTACATACCAAGGAATGTCATTGCTACTAGGACCCAGATATACAAGGATCAGGGCATCATAGCTATGCCAAGGTACAAGTCCGGAGTACCGTTCACCCTGGGTATCATGTCCCTGAAATCCAAGGGATGTGGTCCCGCTGCCCTGACTCCTTTCCCCTGTTGGTCACTCCAAGAGGAAGGCAACTGCAACGCTATCCAAAGCGCTGTCGACATCTTCCTTGACGTTCAGGACATCCTCTGGATATTGGATGCTGGTATCGTCAACACCCTTGAGCAACCCGTGCGACGTTGCCCACCTAAGGTTGTAGCCGTGAACGTCAAGACTGGCAAGGTATGTTTATTGTTTATACGATATTTTTATAATTTAATTTTACCCAGAAGTAAAAAAAAAAAATAAAATTCTATATCGCTTACAGGTCGTCAAGGTCGTTGACCTCAGCAGCCTCGTCAGCTCAGCCTCCAGACTCCAGTATCTCGTTGTGGATTATGCCAATGATGGTCAAGTGTACTTGTACATATCGGATGCTGCCAACAGAGGCATTCTTGTTTATGACGTCACGGCCGGACGCGGATACCGTGTCGTTTTACCCAAAGCCGTCACTCTGGGCTGTCCACGTAGGGACGTCCTTTACATTGCTCTGGTCAGGAAGCAGTGCGGTGCCTCTGTCCTCTACTTCACTTACCTCAGCTCCAGCAGACTCTTCAGTATCAAGACTGTCAACCTCAGAAGGGGATCTGCCAGTGGTTCCGTTGTTGACGTTGGTCCTAAGCAGAACAAGATTGTTCTCTTGGGTACTGACAATGGTAGCGCCATCTTCTTCAGAAATAAGGGTGAGTTTGCTTGGTTGTACTTAACAATTCAATATGTGTTTTTTATACCATCCCTTGGATCTCATATTTTTCAAATCAGTCATAAAACGTACGATACCTTGTAACAAGTTCACCTATCAAGAATTTGTAGGTTAGGTAATTCCTTTTTAATGACTAGTCTTTCTTGAGACGTTTTATTAACGTTTTTTTTTTTTCTTTTTCAGGACAATCCGATATTTATATGTGGAATACCGATACTTCCTTCAAATCTGAGAACTTCCTGCTCGTTCAGAAGGGTAACGAGTGCCGCCTGGCCACCCAGGTACTTCCTGGTTATAAGAGACTGATGTGGGTAATCGAGAGCAACTTCCACGATTACATTCAGAACAAGATCAGCTGTGCCGGAGCATCGGTGTCCCTTCACCCCTTGGTGAAGTCCTGCGAGGATTAATTAGCACAGTTTAATCGAGAAACCGGCGAATTCCTAGGCTCTTATCAACTCTATTTTAATCGAAGTCCCTAGCAATCACGTTATAAACGCGTTTTGGAAGAAAAAGAAAGTCAAAAGGCAAAAAGAACAAAACTACAATCCTATTGAAACATCAATCCGCATTAGGGTTTTAATAGCCACCAAAATTTTAACTGCACCTGATGTGATACCTGTATTGTTCAATTTTTGCTTACTTTTCTTTCCTAAATTTATTCTATTCAAAATTTCTTTACTTTATTATCAATCGTGTTATGCCGAATCGCGCTATTCTAGTCAAACGACAATTACACTCCGCCCATTCGAATACTGTAATTTGTATTTTCGAAAATGCATCCCTCGTGGGAAACAGAATAACTGGAGCCACCTTTACGAACACATATAAGTATACGTATTACATTTGTAAACGAGAGATAAATCTCAGATAGCGCGTTTCACGCGTTAGGAATTCCCGAAACTGTCGAAGATACGTTGCATGGAAAAGTAATATAAGTGAAAACAGCAAGAGGAAAAGGGAAAGATAAACTTTCCCCAACGGACAAGTATGACCAGTGTTCCCGATCGAAACCGGAAGAGAAAAGAAAATAGAAAAATTGTATATTGTAGAAAAAGTAATTGGACACACGCGCATATCTGTGAGATGGCGCCACTGGGGTGCTGCAAAGTGTCTGCAAGCCCATCCAGTAATAAATGCGCGAATAAATGAATTGGTTATCGAAATTCAAGCAGTTTCTATTACATACCTCTCTCGCGAGTCTTTTCCCTTAAACTTTTTCTAACCATTAAACCTTAATAATTCCAAACAGTTTTTCACAACGTTTCGGAACTGTTCGAAATTTCAAATTCATCGCATACTTACTCGTTTATCTGTCTATTCAAATTAGCTATATAATACATTAACAATATAGATGTGTACACTGTATAAGCTGTCGGACTTTCACTTGATTCACTACTACTGATATCGCTCCAATTTCATGAATCTCCCACGCCAGCTGTTCGACAATGTCCTTGCGCAAACCGCAAGATATCAGATCCGTTAAACAGAGCTCAACAGTCTGACACTTCTGCCAATTTCGGGAAGTATACTGCAACATTGTGACAGGAGTTTCTTTTTATCTTCCACTTTGACAAAACGAGGTTGTGTTTTAATACCTCTTTCTTTCTCGAAATGCCCCAGAGACTGAGACAGTTTAAATAACATCCAGGTTAACGTCAGATACAAAAATGAAATAATAATTACTAAACATTTATTCAACGCATTAAAATACAATTACAGTGCGAATCGATTGTACTTGTAAACCTTAACTGTTCTAAATGGCAAACTGACATTACGCGATCGTCCAAGCTTTGAAAGGTTATGTTTCTTCGTGCCATCTGGATGGCGAGAATTTACTAGACCCCAAAGGTTCCTCTGAGAATCCATTACATAGTCGGTAATACAGGGTACGTCTTCTCGTTGTAGAAGAACAGCATGGTTCTCGGCCTGCAGAACAAAAGAATCGTATTGTAATATTCTGTTTCAATATTAACCAATGATCATTACTAAAAAGTCCTGTGTGCAGAATCATCGAGGGTTCGAAAAAAGTAAGCGTTTCTTAACGCCACTGAGTTACAATTACTTTCAATAAATCTAATTACTTTCAAATTCTGCTTGCCATCCCAGCGTACGCTGGCTCGTTCCGTCACTATGAAATAATGTAAACCGCCTTTATAATCAGCAAACAGACCCAACGATGATCCCAATTTGGTGCCCAGCCAGGATACTGTAGTATTTTGACTGGCCAGCTGTGTAGGTAAAGTAGAACTCGTTTACATTGTCTAAATATTTTACAACGTCGTTTTCCTGAAGTACACAAATATACTGACATCCCCAAGAATAGCTGGTGGTCCTTCGTCCTCTCGCGACTCGTCCAGATTTACACTGAACAAATCCTGAGAAGGATATCCTGTCAAATATAGTAAAGAGGATTTTCTTGATATGGCCAAATCGGTACTGTATATTTTTGGTACATTACTACCACGGACAAGACGCAATCTCCACCATCTGCGTTGTCCTAAAATTAATCAAGGATTTATAACCCAATATTTCGTTGATAAAATCAATTAATATTAGATATAAATTTTTTTACCCAGACTGTACACAATTATTGACTCGTCGTCAGGGTCTCCGATATACGCTCTCGAGCCCCAAGTACTTATTACAGGATCTACTACAAGACTCCGTAAATACTTGGTTGAAACTCCAGTGAATTCACATCTCGTTATCTAAGGGCAAATATGAATGAGAAATTAATTGAACGCGTTACTTATGATTTATGTTTATCGTGAGTCCTGTGAAATTAAATGGCAAAGACCACTTATATGCTATACGTAACAGTAAAGGAATTGGCTATTACATCATATCGCGTTAATCGCGTTCTTAGAGCTCGCGATATTAATTGCTCAATTTAACCCGCGTTCGAGTATACGCCTTTGTAAACATCAATTTTGCCGCGAGTGCCAAAAGCTGAGTTCTGCGTCGTTGTGCAATAAATGCAAGTTGCACAAGAACGTTGAAAAGAGTTTCACGTGGCTCTAATAATATAATATAGACATTAGAATACCAAGATAAGAAAATATTGCAAGAGGAAAGGAATATAGCAATTAAGTATTATAGTGTTTTAGTCATTTTTTTTTTATTACCTCTTGATCATTTCTACGCAAGTCGTAGATAATCACTTTTGCCGGACAGTCATTATCCTGTGGTGCATCCAGGACCCACAGTCGACCTCGAGGATCTGTATCGATGGCCACGACGCTTTGAAAATTTTGACAAGTCTTTCGAGCATTCTGAGAATCCGAATTTGGAAATGATGACAGTACCGTTGACGATAGTCCAAGTTGGTAACTACCAACCTCTGGCCAGGGAGCTTCGATTAATGTCAATTTAGCATCTAGATTCTGCTGCCACCTTTTGAAAGTATCGATTTTCAATCATTTTCTATGTATATAAATTTATCTGCCTCAGAGATCTTATTGAACCCTCAAACTCTACCTAGGGGTATGAAACTCCTCAGACATTCCTTTTTCATATGAGTACTGAAATATAGGTAGGGTTCGATGGTCAATTACCTGGGTATAGCCAAGAAAGCTCTATTCCTCCACAATGCGAATCTCCATGCAAGCGTGTCTTCTGGTAAATTCACAGAGGTGAAATTCCACGATTTCACGTACGGCAGTAGCAATGAAAACCTTAAAATCAAACACAAAATCCACTTGGCAGCTGAAGAGTAACATACAACCATATTGGAGGACAGTTGACAGACTCAAAACTGGTTTGACACAGCTATTAATTACGTGTGCTAATAATAAGTAACAGCTGAATCAGCAAAATTTTTCTATTAGAATATCAAGTATGATTCCAAAGTGCAATCCTAAACGTTTTAACTACCTGAACTCTCGTACGCAAAAATACACCACACCATGAAAACGGATTCGACATGTTTTTCAAATTGAACAAATAATTTCTACAGCCTATAATATAATGCAGCCTAAGTAATAATCCATTAGATAATAATAATGAATTAAAAACCTAATTTAACATTTTTGCGTTTACTGTTCATTTAGTTTCTCTAAGATATTCATGTAACACTATACGTCCTGTACCATGTATCACGTATACGGTCTGTAATGTATACTGTTTATTTAAAAAATTTGTATCTTCAGAATACGCTTCATTCGAATAAATTAAAATAAACTATTTAGATTATTCTTATTTATATAAGTGGTAATAAAAAGGACGATTAATATTTATAATAAATAGAGATGTGCATAAAACGCAAAACAAATATTTTCATCGCATAAAACTATTAACACGCAATAATATAAATGTGTACGTCAATATAATATTATAACTGGATAAATGATATAACAAGTGGGAGCTATGATGTAATTCGATAATGGTCCTAATGATTGTACGGTATACTATATTATTATATAACATCCTCTTAGACATTTAAGAATACATATAAAATGTTAGATATTTAAATTGGAACCGATTATCTCCTATCGTTGTTCCTTTTTCATTTTATCCTCAAGCCGTATTTGAATCAATAAAAATACTACTCTTTAAATGTCGAATTATAATTATTACGTTGCATTAATTAGAAAGTGATTATGTGATCTGTTCATTTCAGCTATGGTTATGTTCAAAACGGTTCAATTATTAATATCCGATTGCAGTAAATCAATAAGCATGTAATTAAATATCCACAGCTACGTACTGTGCGGCTTTAAAATTATTTTCATGTAAATATAGCAAGGAAGCAGCGACAGATGCATTGAAGTACATTCACTAATTGATTAGTTTCACATAGATTATTTATATTCAACGTGAGAATGTTATTCACTTCCTTTTTGTATGCATACGTTCTTTTTTAAATAGTACCATACTTCTGTATTTTATCGTATTTGTACGTCTTTGTATTTTTTGTTCATGGACACTGTAAACGCCATCTATAATACATAAAAGTTCATTTTTAACCATCTATCGATAATAAATAGATTTATTGCATTGGCAGAAGATAATTTGAATAGAGATCTTGTCGAGAGTGGCTTAACGTATTCCTAGTGTCATGTATAATACCCGTAGATCGAGTTACCGATTGAACTGCTAAGACTGTGAATGGACCGAATGACTGTCGGGAAGTTAGTGTCAAAAGATAAAAATTCATGTTGAATTTGATGCCTAATTTTATTCATGGCTAAAAAAATGCTCCTTAAATGCTCCTTACGTTTTCCAAATTGCTCCTATGCTATTATTCAATGATTTAAAAAAAATTCGTTAAGAGAGGATTAAGGTGGGATTAACATAGGATTAAGATGGGATTAACAAAGGATTAAGACAGGATCAAGATAAGATTAAGACAGGATTAAAACTGGAATAAGATTAAACCAGTTTAACTAAAACGGATTTGGAACGGATTAAGACTTAACATATTTAACTAAAACGGTTGTAACTAAACCGGTTTAACACCGTCGCATGATTGGTTCCATTTGTTTAAATTCTACTCCTTAGAAACGTAACCATTGGAACGCACCTGTCACAAGTGTGTTCGAAAATGAACCGAGGAAACGATGCTCGCAGCACTCTCGGCTCATCTTCGAACGCACCTGTCATAGGTGTGTTCGGAAATGAATCATAATGCTACGTTTGCTATTGGTTCAAGAGAAAACAAAATTTTGAGAGCAGTTAATTCGTTAAGAAAATTATATGAAAATCTGCTTGATTATTTGGAAAAGCAATAAAAAAAATATTTTTCCGTTTAAATCAATATTGTTTAATCATTATATAAGGGCAGCAAAACAATTAGGAAAACATAAAGAGCATTTGAGGAGAAATTTCTTAGGCATGGAAAACATAAATATTTATCTTTTAAATGAATGGTTGAATAACCTGCGAGGCATAAAGACTAGGTAAGCAAGAGATTCCGCTTGTCCCTAATGTTACTTCATAAGCATACATTTGCTGACACACAAGGTGCATGAGGTTTCTGCCAATCGAAAACATATTTATATTTAAAAATTTGTACCTCAGTGGATAATTGTTTCTATCTTACTACCATTGATAATGTTTAACAATGTATTTCATTCTATAGTTTGCATGTTCAGACAAGATGTCGCTACTGCCGAAGGTTATACCATAATGGCGGATCCGTCGTGGAATCGTGGAAGTCGAAAGAAAAGGCAAATGGCCGCCGTGGGGCTCGAAAGCGTTGACGGGTTCCTGGTAGTGTCTTTTCAGTGCGCGACTTTCGATTCGGTATGTAAGAGGAAAGCGATAATCCCCTCGAGAAAGAGAAGTGAATTGGATTCGGGTGTGGCGTGATGTAAGGGCACGTGGGTTCGTGCCCTTGGTCCTTTGGTCTTGCCGTGGTAGGCGATGAGCCTCAAGAAGTGCACTACGGTGATGAAATCAGTGTCAGAAGGAGAGCTGGGCGTCGAAGAGGTTAAACCTTTGAAGGAAATTATAAGTACAGCGAAAACGACGATTACAGGATCGACCAACTTCACTACGACTACGACGACAAGCATTCAGGATTGCCCTAAGCTTAAGCGTACCTTTACTTTACCTAGAAATCCTTTTCAAAGTGCTACAACGAGAATGTCACGTCGGCGTCCCAAGCATCGTGACTCCAAGGAGTCTACTAGAAATAATGCACAGCCTGTCGAACAGAACCTCAGTCAGGATACACAAGGAAACCAGGGTACTGGTAGATTGAATACAAATGGCTATCAAGACAGAACTGCCAATAAAAAAGTGTTTAGAAGACCATCCTGGAAGAAGTTTATCAATAAAATGGTACAGCACATGTCCAGCGTTGGAGTGCAAAATCATAAGACAGTCAGAGATGATTATCTGGGATCTAGTGCAAATGATATTAGAGTACCTCCACCTAGACCTGCTCATATCCCACCAGATAGAGTCCCAGGTGTTATTGGATTAAGAAATCATGGCAACACATGTTTCATGAATGCTGTGCTGCAGTGTCTATCACATACAGACATATTGGCTGAATATTTTGTGCTCGATCAGTACAAGGTAGACCTTTCGAGGAGGAACAAGCTCAACTCCAAGAAGTATGGTACCAAAGGAGAGATTACAGAACAACTTGCACTGTTACTCAAGGCAATTTGGAGCTGTCAATATGATCCTGAGATGAGCACAGCATTCAAGAGTGTCGTAGACAAATATGGTAGTCAGTATAGAGGCAATCTACAACATGATGCACAGGAGTTTCTACTGTGGCTTTTGGATAAGGTGCACGAGGACCTCAATCAGGCAACGAAGAAAAAATATAAAATTATTAAGGTTAGTCCAATCACACATTATTATTTCATCAATTCGAATAACGTTTTTCTAAACTCTCCCCAGGCCTCCATCCTCACTATGCCATATGCCTACATATTCCCTAGCCAAGAATTCCAAGAGTTTAAGAACTATTATGCAATAATGTCAGGCACTCGACCTCTCTGCTACTAGAACCTGAAAAAGATGCGCGTAACCGCGTACGAGTGACTGAAATACCAGAATTAATACTAAAACAAATGTATAACTATAACTTTATTTAAAATTACGTGTTTTTCATACGCGAATAAGACAGAATGAGAAACCTTGAGACAACTTATTTATTACAATCAGAACCGCGCCAGTTTCTCGAGAGGGGCAACAAACGAGCGCAAGACCTTAACCTAAATTTTGTACCACGTTCGACGAAAAAAGAAGGAAATGAAAGAAGGTATACACTGGCCTTCATCAAGTGAACATTCCCTGCGTACATACGTTATTACTACACTTAAAATTTCCAGTTCTCTCATACGAATGCCTTTCTATCGCTACTTTCTACGGTGGTAATAACCATGAAAATAGCTCGTGTATGTTCCACACTGGAAAGAAAGCAGTAGACTGAAGGTATATTCCTAAATTAGCTTAAAGTGATAATTAAATAAAAATAGAGGGAGGTAGAGAGAGAAGAAACATCTTTCTTAAGCTTTCTCATTACTTAAAACTTCCACATAATATGTAGGTACATAGAAATTATATGTACTGTTACATGCGCTTTCTCAACATACGGTAGACTATCGGAATGAGTGATGCAATGAAACGAGGGCGAATGACTTCGTCGATGGTGTATGATACATTGTGTGAGCACAAAAACAGTAAAAGACGTAATGAAAGAGAGAAAGAGAAAAAAGAGAGAAGCAATGAAGCAACGCTCGAGACAGACGACTAGGAATGCGAGACTGGCGAGTCGAGAGAATGTCATCAATCAGCACAAGCATCCAACGTGTACCTCATCATCGTCATCTTCATCATTGCCGTCTCCTACTTCAGAGTATCATTGTCACTGTACTCAGCGTTATTATCTACATCGTAATCGTAACCAACCGCGGTTGCTGATTCTTAAAGCAAACTTTGACTACTCTCGTTACACTCTCTTGCACTCGTATTAAATTTCTATATATAAAAAACTCATACACATATGTGCGTACTGATACAAAGGTATATAATTACACTCGCAATCTAATCGCAGTATTTATCCTCAGATAACTAGAGAATTTGTCGGGATTGCGATACCGCCCTAAATCCCCCTCGGATATTTATCGTTGCGTCTTTATCCCAGTCCGTATAATATATATGTATGTACATTTGGGCAGTGCATATACTTATATATTTGTACGTAGCATTGCGGATTCCAAGAAAACAAGCATGTGTCCCAGTTCAATGTGATAGTAAATCCCACTGGATTGAGTCGATGTCCTTAAACAAATATTTTTTTGTTCCAAGCACAAAAGAATCAATAACCAAAGTACAATTATTTCAAAGAATCTTTCATGCTACAAATTCTCTATTGTGATAGTCACTTTATTTATGCACGTTTACTCTTTCCTTTTCCTCTCATTCCCGTCCTGCGAATCATACATTATTAGTCAGTTTATTGCGTAAGCCCATGGACTTCCAAGTGAACCTTACCATGACCGTTCTTTACGAACGAGCAGACCGCGCTGAATGCATTATTGTTTCTCTCTCGCTCGTTTTCTTTCATCCTTCTCTCGCCCTCTCAGCTAACGCTGCACCTCATTGTTTTCACGCCGTGAAAACAAACTGACCTTCGCTTGCGTTCTTAACAGCTCGTAGGATCGTTTCGTTTTAATAGTCCGTGGACATAATTCCTTGGAATTCATTTATTCCCGCCGCAGTATCTTTTTTACGCTTTGCATACGACCAACCACAATACCTATATTATATTGTGTATACAGAAAAAGCATATATGTACATGGGTCATTATGAAATTTATCTTCTGTCCTTTCATGTTTACGGCAGTTCTATCACAAGTTTATATTATCAGAATATGCTTCTACTTTTTTACTACCGTGACAGCCTTATGCCTACACACCTCTATGCACTGCATATAAGTATATGTACGTCCACATGTGTCGAACGAGTACAATCTGGAAGTGTGTCGCATAACGAACGCACCGGTGCAAACGTACTCAGATGACATTGACCGATTGCTCGACGCCATTAAAACCTACTACTTCAGTATTAACGTTGCTGCTGCTATATGTATCTACATAACGTTCTGATGTTGTGTAATATAAATTTGTGATACTTCTCTGAATTTTTTTTTCCGGAGAAGAAACTTCGAATGGTAGTGATTTGTAATGAAATAGGTTAGGATCTCGGTTCGTGCACTTTATACGTATGTAGGCGTATAATATCTTATTAAAAGAAACCCAACGTATCGCGATGGTTAACCTCGAAGAATGCCTATATCTGCTGGAAACTCTTATGTTTTATATTACCCGTAGAATCTCGAGGTATCGTTTTGCGTTATTAACGAAAGCAAATAATGAACGTCGAACAGTGTCCTGTGCTGATTATAAAAATAGAATGGGAACGTGTAGATGTACGTGCGTACAGGAATAGTCTGCTGTGCGATAATGGCTTCTGGTTACAATGAGTTAGGAATTTGGTTATGAGTTTATCAGGGTTTGATTGTTAAAATGTCAATAAATCGATCAGTGGATTTATCGTGTCAAGAGCAAATAGCTACGTATGTGACCGCGAAGATCAACGTTCGTATCCACTAATATGACCTCGGCGTGGCTCCGTGACGTACCTGTTGGCAAACAGAAAATCTGGGTCTAGGGTGCTCCAGCGGAAGATTCATTTGTTTGTTCCGTAACCCTCAAGGTTTTGTCACTTTATTTTATTTATTTTAACCCACATGTCGAGGGCGCGTCTTATTGCCAGAAATAGGTTTTCCTGCAGGATGTATCATGTCGTCTGGACAGCCCTGAGAGGGCGAACTCTTAGTGAGCTACTTAATAAAATATGTCGAGGGTATAATAGTTATCGAGATAGATGCGTTCGAGATGGTTCAGGAATTTATAGAAAAAAAAAGAACTGAAAAAATTCCATTCCTAACATTCCTTTAGGGTATAGAAATTGTATTCCGAGTAATCGAATTTTTTTTAAGTTTCAGACGATCTGAGTATCGCTGAACGACGCGTGGTACGTCACAAGTTAAAAATAGTGCTTAGAGTAAATACCTGTTAGAGAACAAATAAGAGATCCGTAACTTTAAAAAAATTCAATTTATTATTAACTCTGTCGCCTTGAAAATCATTAGACCCCTCGCACCTATACTTGAATATTTTTAACTCATTCTCACACCAAAAATTGAATCCCTTAAAGGATATCCGCATTACGTGGTATATCCTGTATTTAGACACAGAGGGTTCTCCTTGAAGTAAAATGACAAGGGAACGAAGTTAGGAAACGCCCATCTGAAAATAGAGGCGGAAGTACATCTGTGAACAATTTATTCTTAGAGCGGAAGGTATTATATTGTCTGATACTTTTTGCTCTTTCAGAACTCATTTGGCAGACCTGATGACATCGTCGCCGCGGAGACCCTGGCTAATCACGTCAGGTGCAACAATTCCTTTGTCCACGCGGTCTTCCAGGCGCAGTTCAGATCAAGCTTGACCTGCCCCAGATGTCACAGACAATCAAATACCTTTGATCCATTCCTGTGTGTCTCCGTACCGGTACCACAGCATCATAAGCAGATTAATCTATTTGTAAACGTTCTGTACACGTCGCAGCAGCCACGTCAAGTAAGAATTGGCGTGAGCGTCAATCAGGCCGCCAATGTGAAGGAACTCCGCGAGATCCTAGCCAGTGACACCGGTATCGAGGAAAATCACATGCTCCTTACCGAAGTTCATGACGAAGGTTTTCACAGGTTAGTCATTTTATCGGTGGAGTTGATTCACAGTTATGGACAGTTGAACGATAAATATATTTTTTACCCTTTTTCTTTCAGAACCTTTTCCGACTGCCAGCCTCTCTCGGTTATTACTGAAAACGATCCTCTTTACTGCATAGAGCTGCCACAACTCAAAGAACCCACCGAGCAAGCCTACATACTTCTCGTATGGATTAATGTCCTGGTTAAGGGTGAACTCAGGGAACGTTTTGGCAGTCCTTATACGATGCAGGTGTCGCGTGAAACCTCCTACGAGGATCTACAGAAGCTCTTGCTCAAGGAGATGCACACGACTCTTGCGGATGATGTCTTGACCTCGAGTCAGAGTCCTGGATTGTTCATTATTCGCGTAGCTGATCCTGCAGCGACTCCTGCTCAGGACGAGCATCCGTGCATCGATCCCTGCGTTGAGCATCCTCTGTACACAGAACAGATAGAACAAGCTCTGGCACTCTGTGCTGATGATTCCGGACCGCAACACGTTAAGCTTATCCTGGAATGGGACGAAGCCACCAAGGGTAGTATCATCCAGGATGACAGTGATCAAATAGAGGAACACGCTAGTGTCAAACAGCTTAAAACGAATTCTGAACTGAGCGGATCCGTCACCCTGGAAGAGTGTTTTGATCTTTACACCAGAGCAGAGATCCTTGGCGCTGAAGACGCCTGGCACTGCCCTTACTGTAACAGGAAACAGGAAGTTGTGAAGAAGCTTGGACTCTGGTCACTTCCGGATATTCTTGTTATCCACCTTAAGAGATTCCGGCAGCAGTCCAAACAGAGATCCACGTCAAAACTCACCACCCTGGTGGACTTTCCGCTCTATGGATTTGATATGACACCACACCTGGCGCACACTAGTGTACAAACGCACAACAACATGGCTACTTTAGGTGGGCTAGGGTGGTCACCCTGGAAGAAACCGCGACCACGTCAGCAGAATATACCGAAATACGATGAGAACGTTTACGACCTGTACGCCATATGTAATCATCATGGACAAGATCTACAGGGTGGACATTATACTGCATTCTGTAGAAATCCTTACGACACCCAATGGTATTGCTTCGATGATACTCGTGTAGAAGTCGTCACGGACACTAATCTTATTACAAACGCGGCTTATATGCTCTTCTATCAACGTAGAGGATTGTCAAATAACTCCACCGGAAATTCATCAGCGGCATCAACGAGTTCTGCAGGTTCCGGATTGGATCACTGGGTCTCGAGGATGCCACCGTTTTATTTCAATAATAAAAATAACATTAACGCGACCAACAATAAACAGAGCAAGTCTCAAGAGGTTCTATGCCAGGACAAGATCGTCGAGGAGAAGAATCTTAATAACTTCAATCGTGGATGCCGCAACTACGCTACACTTCAGCCTAACAAGAGGAACGTAGCTACGGAAACGGAAACTGGAGAAATAGATCATTACTCCGACGACGAGGCGCCATCTCGAAGAGAATGGGTATATATTCTTTCCTAACTACTATTAATCTTGTTATATTATACCTAAACCAACTTTGATTTATATGTTAAGGCATCACCGAAACCTGTAAGGAAGACATCATCCATCACCCTGACACCACATCAACCACCAGCAATCATTCACAATTCAAGTAGTGATCCTGACACTGCCGTGAGCCACGAGTCGACATTGTAACACACAATTTAAGCCGGATTAAAAATCCGGCTTGAGCACCAGATCCTTTATATTAGAGTGCCTCCGACAAAGATCCTGAATATCCTGACCGATGCTCGAGAAAACACTCTCCACCGTTAGCTGTACCGATTCTCAAGAGAGAAAAAAGGAGTGAAACTGTAAGATTAGTCTTCTTGGACACCAGGATGCAGTTCAGGATGTTAAAAGTCGACGAGAACAATAATGGGTCTCAAAGAACAATGCGTTTTCGTTTCGCAGATCAGAATTTACAAGCGTTTTTGAAAAAAAGGCAAAGATCGTGAGGTGCCTGTCATTTTAAAACTAAACCTCCCTGATATAACCTCAAAAGCTAGCGACTTCTTCGTACTTGTGTATATTCCTGTTTCTACAGTGATCGTACTCGTAAAACTCCCACAGGAATAAAGGAAGCAAGAGAGTTCACTCATATCTCCTACCATTTAGTTAGGAGTTACACGGTTTTGTTACGAGCCAATTAATTGCAGATTACGTGTTGTCCAAGCGAGATGAAGACGTCGATTTCACTCATTCAATTAAAACCAAAAACGGGATATTATATTAATCATGCGAATCTCATTATTAGTGAAAATTAAATTAAAATCGCTGTCTAGATCGTCAATTTGCGCTTGATTGGCTCGGCGTAACGAACACTTGTATATGTAATATTTATATCGTATTTGTATCACCCACTAGTGGCCTTATCTCAATAATTAATATACTGATACATCAATATTCATCCTGATACAATGTCGTATGTATACTAATTAACTTGGAGCATTTTAATACAGTGTCCCATTTATTCGGGATATTGCCGATGTGTTTGAATAGTGCATGTGCGACGCGTGAGAATAGTCACTGTTTTGTAAGCGGCTTACAGAGATGCTTTAATTGCATATGTCATTAGATCTGTACTCATAAACCCTTTTCGTAACTTTTTGTTTCCAAGGGAGAGAAAGTAACAAAAGACTTTGCAGATAATCCCACTATATACTTCCATGTAAGAAAATGAATAGTATTGTTCGCTCGTTCTTCCACTTTTTAAAACGAGACAAAAATCACCGTCATCGTCTTAGGTTCTTCGTCCATTTTCATTTTTCATTAGCTTCGGCTACTTTATCGACATGACTATTCTCACGTGATTACAATGAATGGCTCAATGATTGAATCTTTTAATGAATTTTCTTTTCCATATTATATTATGTAGCGTATTATATTCTCCCAGTTTTAAATTGAATCATTCCAGACGGGCGGGAATAGCGAGAGAGAGAGAGAGAGAGAGAGAGAGAGAGAGAGCTTGTAACGTTTAAAAAATAAAATGGAGCGCGAACGTGACGAAACGTACAAGAGTATGATAGAGATTTATATATATTATATTTACGTATGATGAGGGCGAGCAAGAGAATATTTAAGTTATTTTAAAAGTAACATTTATTACTAGTCACACACATCGTTGACAGGGAGATTTTGAAAAAAACAGCCAGCAAGTGAGAAGAAAACGGGAAAGAAAAATTAAATTACATTAGAATACGAAGATAATGGGGGGATGGAGAATAGGAAAATGTATGCCGATATATGAGAGTGAAAGAGAGAAAAGAGGATAAACGTGAGAAAAATCAGGCCAATTCACTACCTACCATCTAACCATAATTGAATTCTTTATTATAGCTGATCTACCTGCGCTAATCGACTGAAGGATATCATTGATTATTATTAACATTACTATTAGATCACACTGCTATCGTTTTGTTGAATAAATAGAGGATGTATATAGAACGTCGCATCTCAGTAATGTTCCTATTATTCTATTTATCATCCACCACATTGTTTCAGGACTCTCCTGTCTAGTACTCTGTCATGAAATAGTTATCCTTATTCATCTTGTAATGTCCAGTTCAGAATGGCCATTTACTATTCTTTCTGGAGCTTCAATTAAACCTGAAAACATGTGGAAAAGCAATCGATCCGTTGCAAAGAGTGAAGAGTGAAAAAAAGGCTGCACGGTATAAAAGAACATTTCCTAAGAGTAGAAAAAAAAAGTAACCAGGAGAGAGACAAGCCACTAGTCCGACTTGGAAAATACTTATCATCTTTAGTAAGTATATATACTACGTACAATTCTCTTACGCTATGATGTATATGCAATCTTGTGTGACAGAGGGGTTGGACAGTGGCGCATGCGCAGTAGTAATCATAAGATCCCCACCATTCGTACAGATTCAGTATGAGCGGGGTCGTTGACGGCGTAGGTTGTGTGTGTTGTGTTGTCATGCGCGAGTGTTCGGATTTCTCACTGAAATACAAGGTAGGATACATCAGCCGTTTCTCATAATTACTTCAAATATCTCTGTAAAAATTAACCTATCAAATTATCACTGGATATGCATCGTTTGCAAACACAAAAGACACGCATCTCGTGGCGCCTGTCAAGTTCCTAACTGAAAGAAAAATGGCCTTGCCCAATCCAACCCCAGGACTCTCGTCATACTCCATTTCTGACAGTATGAAATTATACTGTTCTTCAAATCAATTTATATCATATGTAATCTCAGACGACATTTAAAACTGGCTTCTCTACACAGGAGTCTCGTGTCGTGAACAAGGCAGCGCCTCTTATTCCGTTTTCATTAGTAAAAATATACATGGTGGCGCCTCGACGCCACCTTTCTTCGTGTGTACTACTGCACGGGATCGATACACACGGTGCACACACTACGGGGTTTATACTCTTCTCCATCTCCGTATATAGATTCATTTCTGTCTACGTACCTACGTGACTGTCGCTACAAGAATCTTAGGGCTGAATAACAACCCCCGGACGCACTTTAAAGTTTACACGGAAGCGGCCCCATGCGGGCGCCGCTATGATGATGATGAACATGATCCCTTGGTAGTGTAGAGCTATACTGTATGTACAACATCTATATACACATAGACTATATGGAATATTTGTATAGATAGAGTACTTATAATTATACATAAAATTTTAGGGTGGACTTTCGTCACCCTCCACGCTATTAAAACGTAATATTTTCAATGCACATTTCACACGAGATACCATAAAGCCTATGATGTAAATACAGTACGTATACGATGCTAAGTATATCGTTATCATTAGTATTTCTATATTCCATGATAAAGGCATAGATAAGTATTATAAATGCAAAATGCAAAATGCAAGTATTTCAAAAGGTATCTTGACATTGCAAATTCTGAATGGTGCGAGATAATAATTTTCTTATCGTGAATTTTATTGCAATCGATAAAGCGGTTTTATCTTGTCTCTTTTATCGCGCAAATAAATTATCATTATTAATTGCACGTGTCTCGTTCAAACAAAATTTCATATCATCCTGATAACAGTCCTGGTCTTCTCATTTTTGAGTTTTTGACAGAATTTGCAATATGACTCGGTACGATAAGCATGTTAGGATTGCGTGTGTGTACTGCAATTTTTGTCTCGGAAGTCATATTTAATAATATAATACTACCATCATTCGGAGTCTCTCGTTAAATCAAACGGAAGTGCGTTGAATCGACAAATGGAGCGTATACTTTGCTTTCCTATTCGCTTGCACGCTACTCGCATCATCGGCATGCAATGATGCATCGCGCAAACGACTCGCACGTTAATTATTTATTCGCCGCACAAGGTGAGCGAGAAACGTGCCTTTTAGCTTTGCGCATCTCGTGAAATACTTGCGAGGCCGTTTGATCTTTAATAGAAATATTATCAGATGTAAATTGACTATCGTGTCTCTTGACGAGGGGTTAACTGCGTAAGTGAATAACGCATATGCAAACCGCCTGTGTAAGCTTATGCAGTTGTATCTTTTATTTGTAAGTCATTATTATTACTGTCGCATGCAAATTTGACGTCATATAAAACATATCGTAAGCTTTGTAGGTACATATTGCTCGTAACTTGAATTGTGAATTGAAAAATTTATCCTTTTCACGTTCACTCATTATTCTCCTTTGGTGGAGGATCAAGAGCCTCTGGCGAATTATCGATCCCTTCTCCATTCAAAGGTTTTCGAAATTGTACGACGGTGGGCCTAAGGGCCTTATCACGGCCGATAGAATAAGACGGAGCGAGGAAGGAAGGGACAGATAGATAGAGGGAGAGGTCCTTGCGCAATCGTAAACACAGAAGAAGTGTATTTGTGTGCGCGTATATCTGTAAACCGAAGCATGTGTGAAGAAACTATGTAGAAGTGCCCGGCGGGTAGGACTGTGAAATCTGAAGGAGGTAGGAGAGAGAGAGAAAGAGAATGAGTGAGAAAGGGCGCAGGGAATGAAGAGGCTCCTTTGTGTTTCATAGGGAGGATGAGAGTATTTCATGAATATTATTTCCGTTTTTTTCGTAAGAACGTGCACAAGCACGCGTACGCAGAATATAGAGACTTCTATTTACAAGTTCAGAAATACCGAGATGCCTTGGAGTGACGCAACTCACGAATTCTAGCGGGAAAAGTTTATTTTAAAAAAAATTTTTTGAACTATTTCAATTACCACTGCTTCCTGACCTATTTTTTGTCCATTGTTCTCGCGAAATTACAAACGTGCGGCGCGTCCCTACGTTACCGACCGCGCATACAGGTATCTAACCGACAATTTGGGCCGAATTACGTCTGTTTGTCTGCTTGCTTTTGTCCTTAGTTATCTCCTCGTTTTTAATGATACGCTTTCGTTTCTACGAATTCTTTTCATTCACGTAAAATATCCAGGACGCTTAATCCTCTGCTGCTCTTTGACCCAGTGCTCGTTGACGAGAGGGAAAAAGAAAAGGAAAAAGCAGTAAAAATCCTTCAGGCACACATCTGGACGTCACATTTTCTCAAACGTCGGGTACCTAAGCACATACTTTAATCGGTCCTGGGAAGGATGTTACAGGAGCCAATGGACTCTGGTATATTGTATATTCATATAGGCGGTTGTATATCCATATATACGTACGAAGGTACGGAGCGGTAGTGGGTTCCTTCTAAATTGCCTACGTAAGGGGAAAGACCATCTGCTCGGTATTATCCTTGCAAACCCACGCTGAAGGAGACACTATACTTACCTACTATATTTCATTCTCCTAGTCCTGTTTATACATACCGTTTCTTTGCACAGGAAAAGGACTCCCTTCGCGTAAGCGTCATGCTCAGCAGTATACGTATACCGTACGAATAAAAATTTATATCCGAGAAATGGAAATTCAATAGCTCCAATCCCGAATCCCCTCTATGACTGATTCATACTGTGCTCCTTTCTCAATGAAAGCCTCTGCGATATCGGAGCGGCGAATATTAATCCATACCACGACGTAGGGGATACTGTCCAGGTTGGACGAGGTACATTCTAATACTAGTCCAAAGCTTCAGGAAAGGGACGACGAAGCAACAACTTCCGTCGATCGATTCGTGGCCTCGCGTTTAACTCCCCTCGGCGTTGAGCTTGTGGGTGTGGGTCTGGGTCTGGGGTTCCTGGGGGCTTCGGGGCTTCGGGGCTTCCTTTATGCCACGCCTTCCTTATACCTTGCCTTGCTACGTTTACTATATCGCGTCCCCTCAGGGCCCCCCTGCCCCTCCCTTAGTGATTTTGTAATTTCGACCAACCCGAAATTATTTTGGCAATCTAACTTTTCGTCACTGTTACTCACGATTATGTTAGATTAGTTTTAGTACTGACATTATTACGGGGTTGCAAGATTCAAATCGCCGTTGGGTTAGGTTAGGTTTCAGTGTTATAAGATGTTCCCTCTAGGTTCGATATTTCCTTGATACTTGCCACCGTGAGATTACACCCCATAAATATAGATTGGGGAACGACTATACCCGTGACAAATGGTCGACAATGGCCCTTTGTATTATTTCCCATAGTACCAGGGAACGTGTGTCCATACGTGACACTGTAAATGGTGACGTGTGACTTTTCAGCAGTGATCGAGTATACGCACATTTATTATTATGACTCTTTTAGTCGGTGACCCAACAATCGGTATGGCTTGTGACAGTCACATATCGGGAATTTTGCTCGCGTGTTGGTCATACGTATGTTTACGTACGAATGTGTACATATAGCTTATTGTGAACGAGGCACTTCCTTTGCTCTATGGGTTATGGGAAATGCTCGATATACGCGTACCCTATCGCTCTACAGAGAAACGGTCCTATAATCCAAAGGCAGCTTTATCGACGCAGCCTTAAATTCGGTTTACATTTTAAGCAAGACTCGAGTCTCTGACTGAAACTTTTTCTCTTTCATCTTTACCTCTTACTTGCCTTACTTCATTTTGTCTTTGCTCTTCTATCGTTGCAGTTTATTTCGATTTGCTCCTAATGGTTTTGTCGAGTCTCCCAT
The DNA here is from genome assembly GCA_030142375.1 of Calameuta pallipes. NCBI lineage: Eukaryota > Metazoa > Arthropoda > Insecta > Hymenoptera > Cephidae > Calameuta > Calameuta pallipes. The sequence continues at coordinate 1,068,991 of JARQSW010000441.1, read as the reverse complement.
CTACTGCATAGCCGTCGGTACGAACGTGCTTATTGTTGCTTCTCGGAAGAGCTCTTAAACGGACGTAAACCGGGCCAACCGAGGAGATCGAAAAAAAAATCTATAAAAAGAAAAACGTGACACATTAACGCCATTGGGCGGTGTGTAAGCGTGTAGCTTAATGCCTGTCGAGGTCCCGGAGCCATTTTGAGGCCCTTGGGGATCTCGTATATTAACGAGGTTACTCCGCTGGCTTCAGTTCAGCCACATTTCCTGTACCCATTGTGGTTTACCCGTACGCTTTTGAAATTACGAGAAAAATGGGGAAAACAAGGGTCGAGAGGGTACCAGAACATGGAGATGAGTCAAAATGTGGGACTGGCCGTTTTCTATTTTCAAAATTGCCCAAACCGAACGACTATATGCGCTTGTATGTACAGTCCATCGAATCCAAACTCTCTCTGGTGTTCATTCGCTTCATGGTATTTCTCTTGCCAAGTATAGAATGAAAAGAAAAAAAAGCTTTGGTGGTGTACGCGATAGTGGCCAAGATAGAAACGGAAGGGAAAATAATAATGATGAAAGGGAGATACTCTCTGCTCAGCTAGAGTGCACCGAACCCGCGAGGCCTACGCTGCATTTGACGATCTCGAGATGTGAGGTTAGCTATAGGGTTTTCACGTTAAAAAACTTCGAAAGCTATTCTACTCGATGTACATAGGATTGTGCGACGGCGCGAGCTAAAACTTTTAGTTTGGAACGTAGCTGGAGTTTTCCCCGAAGGATTTGGAATTGAGCAAATATTGGGGCTTCGACGCTGGCAAAACTATTGGGTTTGCTTCGTTACTTATTTATGGGAATGTGCTCGGTAGCTCTTTTATTTTCGTCTACTCTGTATAATATCCTTATCGCGAGCGATGCCTGAACTTTGTACGTTCATCGTGAGGAGTCAACGAAATTACGACATAATTCGAAAGTTAAATGACACATCCCAAAAGAGATAATAACGTGACTTGGAGCTGGTCAAGTTAATTGCGTGTCGTTCGACGCTAAAACGTTTCGTAAATACGACAGTTACTGCTTAATAATTATCAGGGTCAGAACTCATGCGGAAACATTGATCGTCTTCGTGGATCTGATGAGGTCAAAGTTTAAATTTGATTTAACACGTTAAAATAGGAATGTTACGGTAATTAGTCCTAACTGTGTCTTCTGACCTTGTTTTTTTTTTTATGTTCTTTACTCTCCATTATATGTACGCCTTGTCGCTGTGTTATATTTCCATTCTCAGTGAGCCACTGTGAAACCAGAGTCTCCCGGTTGTGATTTCATTAATTAAGCTCGATTCTACCGGGATGCCAGAGAGGTCTGACTTATATAATAATTTAATTCAGCATCCGGTGTCCCGACGCCGTGTTGTCTTTACGTAATAAAGACTAATCCATCTACCGTAACAGCTACGCCAGTTTCGTTCTCTTTTTATTGTTTTTTTTCGGTCTCTCTTTTTTTATTTTTCTCCCACGTAAATACGTTCTTTACATTAAAAAATAACTGGACCACCGACTAACGTGGTAATTGCAATTCCATGGAATAAAATAGAATTCCGAGATATCGACAATGCATTGCGCATTCTTCATAATCTGAAATCTATATGTGTTTCCACGCGCACGTGCAGGAATTCATATTTGATTGGAATATATATATATATATATATATATATAGTATATATACCATATAATCTAATATATATTTACTATCTACTTTTTTGTTAAGACATTGCGCAATATAAAATAAGCTTATCTTAGCCGTTCACCAAATCGTATAAATGCATTATCAGACAGGGGAATCGGAATAAAGATATTTGTTTTTATCTTTCTAGCTGTAGCATGTCTTGACAAGTGAGAGAAGACTTTCGGGGGTTTCGGCAGACAAGGGTTGTTGATCTCGAAAATGACAGGCAGTCATCAAGAGCAGTACACGGTGCCGCAACTCGCCCGGGTCTTCCACAGCCTGCCACACCTAAACGTCTCTCTTCATTCGGTTAACAACACCTTCAACCTACACTCCGAAATCTATCTCGAGGTTTGTACCAGATAGTCTGAATATGTAGAATATGGCACGTCTTTTTCGTGAAAGAGTTACCGGAAGTACGTGGTACAATTGATTTACCTAGCCCATCGCTGAACCACGGTGACCCAATTTGACATTGAGCGCGAGCTGCATAGTGAGTAACGATCATTAGACTACGTATTGAGAGATCAGCTTCGTCGGGATCTCTCAAGCGAATTTACCGTAGAGGAATAAACGCTCTGCTTCGAGTCCGTTGCACTGGAAATTTTCCTGTTTGCGAAATGCACACAGAAAGTGCACCAGAGCCGGTAGTAAGACCCTTTAGAAAGATTACTTCCGGTATCCGTAAGAGAGTAAAGCTCGTTGCCTGGGGGAGATTTGTAGCTCTGAACAGTATTTGACTTGGAAACGACAATAACTAAGAATTTTTGCTTCTCTTCTTGAACCCGCAGAGTCTAGGTATCTTGGGAAGCATCCCTGCGGCATGGCTGATCCTTACGCTGTTGGTGCTTTTGGTGTATCTCGTGACGAGATGCTGCGACCGGAAACCGCGACCGAGAAGATCCATTGCCCTGCTTAAATGTTCTTTGGCCATTTTGGCACTACTGTGCTGCGGCGCTGTCGCTGTTGGTCTATATGGTAACGACGACGTTCACAACGGCCTTGTGCAGCTTGTAGAAGCTGCTAAGCAAGTCGACAGCATCATCAAGAATGTAAGGAATCAGACTGTTATCATCGAAGCTACCTTGAAGAAAAAGGTGCAGCCCGATTTGACTGCTCTTAAAGATGCGTTCGATGCGCCAGCCAGTAACATGAGTATGCTGACGGTACTTCTAGCTGCACTCGAGTACATGCAGCAGAATAATAGTATTGCAGTTAACAGGAGCTTTGAGATCAGACGACCTCTTAGTGGAATTAGTCTTACCGGTGCCATAGAAATGGGCGAGAAGATTGAACAACTTCGATGGCCTATAACGATGGCTGTTCTCAGTGCTCTTCTGGTACTCTGCGTGGTTCTGCTGGTCGGAGTCGCGCGACATTCGAGATGTGCTTTGATAACGTGAGTTTTTGCGAATTTTCTGGATCCATGATTAGAGGGTGCATTACGAGATGCGCATCAGGAAGGCTGAGTAAACCCTTTGTCTTGTTGACTGTCAGGTTCTCTGTGTTTGGCCTCTTCGCGGTTATTGTTTCCTGGTTGATGGCCTCCCTCTATCTGGCAACTTCTGTGGCTCTTGGAGACCTTTGTGTCTCTCCGGATGGTTATCTCACCAGGGCTGTACCGTCTACACTGGCCTCTGAGGTGCTCTCTTACTATACCCATTGTGAGACCACACGGAACAATCCATTTACCCAGATACTGCGCGAAGGACATCGCGCCACGTCTAGTATGCGTACAAATTTAAATATCGTGACACGATTATCCGTGGAGATCTTCAAAGATCAGCAGCTGCGACCTAAACTGAGTAGTTTGCTGACCGATGTCAGCAATGTTGATAGATTTATGTCAGCACTTAGCGCTCTTCTCGACTGCAAACCGCTTCACAAGCATTACGTTCACGCTGCCAAGAGTCTGTGCCATCTAGGATTGTAAGTTGTGAGACATACCATATATCTTGATTTTGTTTCCTTAATCTGAACCAATATTTAATGCTTACCTTGTACTCAGGTACGGGTTGACTTTTATGCTGTTGGCGAGTCTTGCTGCTGGCCTATTCTTTACGGTTCTGGTATGGGTCGATTCCCATACGTGGATTTACATTAGAAAACGGTAAAAATCCAATGAAAATAAGTACGAAAAGTAAGCTATGAAAATATAATAGTCCAAATCTATATGCCGTGTCGTTTGTTTCAGAAGAGACTACCACCAAGTGAACGAGCAAGATCCATTCCTGCCACCATCGGCAGCATCCCAGGCGATAGCGGCTAGGACTCTTCGAGGCCAAGGGTCGTACCCGCCTACAGCCCCTCCTCTTAATCCGAATGTTCATGGCACTCATAATACCATTAAGCAGCCCCTACTGTTAACGCCGCCTCCGCCATCTTATGCTACTGCGACCGCTCGAGCACGTCAGCTGCACGAGAGCATGTTGAAGTTTGTGCATGAACCTTATTTATTTATCCATTTTACTTATAATTTATAATCAAGAAACATTTTATTTTCTGAAATACAGTAAATTGCTCGACCTAATATAACAAAACATAATAATGATGGTAATGGAATTCGTTCCTTTCAAATAAGTATTGTGATAGTGCTGTGATTCATGGGAATGCCGTCCGAGGCGGTCGTACAATCCTGAATGTGGCTTTTGATGTTTGATTAGATGCGGAAGACTTTAATAAGTTTGGGTAGCTCCCATAAATTTCGTTGTTTAGTTGTTTATTGTCAATTACCACACGTAAATAATGAATTATGGCAAGAGAGATGCTGCAACTTTGCCCGTTGATTTTGACGTTTACAGAGGTGGGGGTGTTAACGGAGGAGGAGGAGTTGGGGATCACAAATCGGCTCAGCATAATCAGCAGTCGGCGAGTGGACGAGCTGAGCACCGTTCTGGGCTCGGAGATCAACCTGGCCAGTACGCGACTCTGAGCAAGCAGTGCAAAACCCTTGAATCTAGTGACTTCTACTGAGGGCACGCCCCCTCGGGTCCCGGTACGAAATTTATCTAGAAATAAGACTGAATCAATTTCCCTGGAGTATACGATAGTGAGGAATACTATACGTATCCTTTGTATATTGCAGGTAGGGAGCCACCCTGGACACCAAGTGTGGCCTCCTTTACTGGCACCCTATCAAATAATTCTCATGGACCGGCGCACCTGGCTACCTTCCAGGATTCGAGGAAGACTCAAACCCTGGATCCGAAGAACCTGGCAAATCTTAAGAGAGGCCCTACACCAGCTTGGAATCAAAATCGGCCGTTACCACCAAATCCGACGAGTCAACCTACGTGGGAATTCGAGTCTCGTTCTCAGACTAATATGAATCAATTCCGGTCTCTCGTCAGGAACAAGGCACCTAATATCCGTATACAAGATCAGATGCAAGATCAAGTTAGGACTCTGGATAGAAATTTTACGCGAGGTCAATTTAACGGCACCGGGCAGAATAACGCGGTTCCTAATATGTATGGAACCTATAATAGGGCCCAGGCTAGACAAGAAAAGCCTGTAGTCGCAACCCTCGGTCAAGTACAGGGTAGCGATCCTAACCTCTACGCTGTAACCGAGCTTTAGAGGGCGATCGATTAACCTGAATTTGAATCCGAAGGTACCGGTCACATCGATTAGATCATGCGAGAATAAATCGTATAAATGAGGAGGGGGCACAAAAATCTCGGACAAAATAAAGTTGAGGTGCTAGATTGAAGAGGGGAGAAATATATAAGCTGAAACGGTGCGCACGCAATTCAGTCAGTCGCGTGCCGTCGAGCGGGAAGACTACGTGTATAAAAGTGACAAGTTTGTGATGAGTGAACGTATTTCGAATCCCCGTTTCTATTCTTACTAGAAGGACATGGCGAATCGTCAAGTGGTAAATACCAAAAGACCCTTTTTTTATATATCTTTTACAGTATACATTAACATAAAGATAGATAAATAAAGATATATGTATAAATATATAAATAATCTATATTTGTATATTTATATATATAACGAGAAATATCCTTATAGAGGTATTCAACAATATTTTCATTTTGTGTCGCGGGGATGTAAACGGTTCGTACATAGGCAAACGAGATAAATCGCGAATTCGATATTTAGTCGAAATAATAGTTGCGATTATCCTAGGACTGATTGTCGTAGTTGCGAGGAAAAGAAAAGAGAAAATGACCGTCGTTGATTATTAATACAAGTCTTATTTGACTATGAATCTTGCTGATTTTACGCGTTTCGAGTTTTCGTGAGACATCAACGAGGTTATTATTATAAAATAAATATATATATATATATATATATATATTATATGTAAAATTCGAAGGATAAATAATTCGGTTCACGGATAACTGCCAATACTCAGGCGTAATACATGTTTTAAGTACAAAATGGAAAGAAATATGCGGCAAAAAATGGGGTAACTCCTCAAAATAGATAAAGCAACATACGCACTTCCGCGTTGGCGCGGTTTTTCGATTCTTTTTTCTTCTTGTTTTTTATACAAAAAAAAAACTACGTACACAAAATGAAAAAAAAAAAAGTAAATAAATTACATTCAATTCTAAAGCGCGTTAAAGACACTGTAGAACCAAAAATGAGAGGTAAAGGATAAGGATAACAACAATAAAACAAAGGAAACAAGAACACAAAATCGTCACTGAATAATGCTGCTTTGTCATTGCTCACGAATCTAAGACTAAGCGAGTGTGTAGTAAACGTGTATCTGGTGCGCATGCGCAGCGTAAGAACGAACATGAGAAAAAGCAAAGACATTTACCAATTAAAAGTGGCGCAGACGGCGTCGATGAAGATTGCGATCTTCATATCGATAAGGTTTAATCTTTCAACGCCACCCCATAATAAATATAATATATATTATAAGTATACGTTAAGGTTCGATCAACGAGACTTTCTTCGTTTCCACGTAATACAGTGTGAGAATCCCGGAAGCGAAGATAAAACCGTAGATAACGATATAAACGGCCAAACTGCGTATTTATATGTGCTTTTTTTACCTCTAAATTAATGAAACTATGATTTTCCCTTTGCAACGAACTGGAAGATATCTGCGAGATAAAAGAAACCAAAAGATATACCTATAAACTAGCTCCGGGATGACTCTACACTTTAGTGTATTCGGATCGTGCTCGCTGATTTTCCCACCACTTTGTATATATTTATAATAGTACGACTTAAAAGTAATTGAGTAAACGTGTAAAGTGTGATACTTTTAATCTAAATGTTGATCGACTTTAAGATTGCGCACTTGAATATAGGTATACACGAAGAAGAGTATAGATAGTAATATCTCGTAATTCATTTTCAATATTTTTTTTGTTAAATGAATTTGTTTAGAAACTTTACACGCGTAGATCTCAAGTAAAAGAAAAACTACGATAATTCCGAAAATATGACTGCCATTCCCATAATGCATTTACTTGGTTCTCCGTCCTGTCTCGAAATGGTGACTTTTTTTATTTCGCGATAATGTCATGTAATCGAATGACGGACGAACTTTGAAGGTAATTTTAATCGCTCAAAGGCGTTTTATGATTGTGAAGGATTTGCTACTTTATTTTCTCAGTCGGTCACACATCTGTACATACTTGTCATATTTATTGCGTAATGAGAAACAGGGCAAGAGGGAGGCGAGAAGACACATACAATAAAGTGAATGTGGCATTTAAATAGAGACAGTTTAACGAGCTACTGCGCGAATAAGAAAAAGGAAATATAACAGACAAGAACTATATAAGTATAAATTAACTACACGAGCGCTAGCTTTTCACGTGGGGGGAGTCTTATTCGTTTAAGTTTCTTTGTCTTCTTGTATCTTGAGAGAATTAGCAACGAATCCCCCAAGTCCATGTAAAAAAGGACGGTCTGCCCTTAACTGGGCAATGGAATGCAAGAAAATCGTAAATCCAAAGGGGGATCATTACGAGAGAAAACACTAGTGTCCTAGTCAGTAAATAACGTTATGTACTCTTGTGTCTAAAAAGAAATTGTATAAGCACGAAGGTGAATAACGAGCTGTAGAGCGGGGGAGTGAGCAGGGAGGGGAGAGGGAGATTGAAAAATAGGTAATTGAAGAGAGGGACAGGGGAATAGATAGATAGGAAAAGTAAAGAAAGGGGTGTGATGGGGGATAAATAAAAACAAAAGAATAATTAGCACATACACACGAGGGTGGAAAATAGAAAATAATGAAGAGAATGTCTTCTTGCCAAATTCATAATAGAAAAAAGTGGCTCAATATACGGATACATAAATATATATATATATATAATATATACATGATTATTCTATGTATGTACATGATTACTCATTTCGGCATCGAATTTCTTCGTTTGTTTTTATTCCTCTATTCATACGAACCAACAAGATCTGGAGGTCCCATTGAATCCATCTTTTTTTTTTTTATTTCCTCATTGCTCATTTCGGGTCAGCCTTTGCAAACGAAACTGGGAGATTTCACTTAGGGCACCTCTTTTGAATCATTCTATTAAAATTTATTTAACGTCGAAATCATAGTGCACAACGTCTCGTGTATCACTTTTGATATAGACGCCTAAGGAATGTATCGTTTCAGATACGTACAAGAGACTTTTGACAGATAACGAATTTTTTCGTTTCTGATACGATTTTATTCATATCTATCACAGTATACCAAAGTACAGTGTGTACGCATGATACTTTTTTTTGGTATACTCTGATAAATGTATATGTCACGTGACTGCCAAAAAATCGTGAACACACGTGACTTTCAATTCAATTTTCGCGCCTTGCACTGCCGCGAAATTATGACGATATTAAAAGAGAAGGATAAGCCATTAATGTGCAAAGTCACACGAATACGAAGGAGATGTGAAAAATCTTACAAGAATAATAAACACACGGGATCAATAACAGTATTCTGTCTTATATTGTACTCGTGTCACGTGTACGAAATTGTACAAGAATCGCATTAAAGATAATACGACATACCGCCAGCAGCCAGTTTATCCACTGTCCAACACACATATTGTATTATCTGTACGTTTTAAAGACCACCCTTTTAATATATAAATATATACACTATACATGTAAAGGCCATGTAAATCCCATGAGCCGCTCAGTACCACTGTGACACTTACGATTCGTAGAGAAGTTATCACTAGTTAGCCGAAAAGACAGCGTGATGAATGTACGGTGAAGTTATATGTATAATAATGATAGAAAATGGATGAAACTGTGCGTCGTACCGCGACGTAATAGGAATGCTCTTTTAATGATTGTTAAATTCTAACGAGACACAAGCGCATAATGCATACCTAGAATTTCTTAGTTGGATGGTTGTTGGGGTGAGAAATTTCGAATTTTAATAGCTTGTCAATTTGTATCCTTATTTATATAAATAGAAAAACGTACCTTGGACACGCAATGATTAATTCCACCATCTTCTCTTAATAACGTATAAGTACTAGAACGATTTTCTTTTTGGACGCGATCTTTATACGAATATCAATGAGAGTGCGAGAAATTTTATTTGAGTATTGATTTCTTTTTAGTTCATTCCCTTTTCTTGTCTCTATTCAATTTCCTTGTATTCTTGTGATTTTTGTACGAGTGCGCAATGAGCGATAAACATATGTAACGAATATTCTGTTAGCACTAGTTCCTAAGTTTCTTTTGGATCCGCTGTTGATCCTGAAGCATTTGGCCTATAGAATATTCGCTCTAACGGCAATAGGTCTGATTATAATTAATGGTATACATTCTCGCTGTGGTACCTGTCAATTTTTTAATTTTCACCTTTATCCTTTAGAGAATATCTACTTCCTTAGTACGAGCGCAAGAGTGTGGAAATGAGTGCATGATGAATAACGAGATAAAGACATGAGATTTATTTACAAAAGTGCGTAGAGGCTAAACCGAAAAGCTATGGATATGTATGTAAGTTAAGAATTTCTAAGACAGTTTTGTATGCGTGACGTGCGTTAAGCTTTAAGTCCCTAGAAGTGAATATGATGGAATATTATTTGACGGTTATACATCTATTATTATTATAAACGAATAAGAGATGAGAGACGAGGCGAGATAATGATGAGGATGAAGCGGTGAAGAGGGCGAAGAGAAAAAAAAAAGTCTGTCCTTTTCACCGATAATTAATTTCTATCGAATTACGATCGTGCATGATCGACGTACTCCAGACTTTATTCCTCCTATTATAATGGTACACGAAATATTATGAAAAAGAGAAATAAAAGTATAAATAATGGTTGTCTTTTTTCTTGTGCAATTAAGTATAATAAAATTTGGTATGTTCAACTTAAGTAACCCTGTAAGTTTCTCATAAACATTCTAGTCTTTTTGTTGGAAGTTTGATAGGGAGAATCTTGTCAAGCACAATAAGGAAATGTATCCTTTCTCTTTTTTATTCGGTAGCAATACTTTATTACAACAGTTCGGTACATAAATATACATACGAGCTTAATTTACCTTACTCTTGAGTTCCTGTCAAAAATGTGTGTGTGTGTGTGTGTGTTTCTGTGAATTATCGACGTAAACGTTAATTAAAATTTGTTAAAACGTTAATTAATTTTTCTTTTATTACTAGGACACGTTTTTGAAATTCACAAAATACGTGCGACTGTCGTAGAAATAGTTTTGACTTTTAACAAGCCATTATGAAATACAACTGGGTAAGTCTTAAGGACGAATAGTGACGTTACTTTGTTTTCGTATCACAAAAGCAACAAAATATAGCAAGAGTAAACGTAGTTCTCTTCGTTGACGGGATAAATTTTTCTTTTTCTAATTAGCAATCATTTAATCGCTTCCGTTAGCAAATCGGAATTCGAATGAAATTCTAATTTCTCGTTTACTCGTTCCTTCTGACAATGTCATTCTTAATACTTGAAGCAAAATCACTTGTCGCATCATATTACTTTATCACATATCATTATTATTGAAGCATCATACACCTTGTGCTCTTGAATAATAGCGTGAAAGTTCAACAGGTATTCCTTCTTCTCTTTTATTTATTTTATCTTCTTAATGTTCTCGTGGTGTATTATTCTAAGATTAAGGTGAAAAGTTGACGCCCGCGCGTTTATTTAGCATTCATATGGTGGATTTGTCATAAGAGAATTTTTCTCATTCCAAGCTGGTCTCTATTGTGCTTGACAGACTTGGTATTATTTAATGTTGGCGAAATCGTAACTTATAATGGAACTCACCTAAGTACCTCTGTGTAATCATATATTTAAGGGAAAAAAATGAATGAGCACTGCACTTTGGTGTTCATTGGCACAGGAAATTGAACCATCCTAAGCTCACTTTGTCGCCATCGATGATTCTCTCAATTGAGTTTAGGAGTTCACTGAGTAGTGCCGGCATTACTCAGGATCTGTTCACCCAAATGAAGAGCATTTAATGGTACTTCCCTGACCCTCAAGAAAAACGTTTGCCTAACTCGAATCAAGCTACCAAAGGAAGCTGAATCGACGGTAAATACTTTTCTCGGATATTTCCGAAGACAAAAATTATTGATAAGAGGTCACACTACGACGTGACCTCTCCAGTCTCCTCTTTAACCAGGGGCTTCGGTGTGGCGATACTCGATCCCACTGTCATACTCTTTCCACTTTGTAAACTGGAATGACTCGAGGATCGGCTATGACTCTGACTTCCTGCACCCACTGGAGTTTGGACCAATGGTTGCGGTGGTGTTCTGGCACCGGAACCATTACTACTTGTGAAATTTGGCTGCAACTGCATGTGGTACTTGTAAATGTTTTCTGTACTCTCTACCACACCTGTTGACAAAACATTTTTGTTCGATGGACTTTCGTTTTTAATTAATTTTTATCATTTGTATAATTGGTAAGACGATATATTTACCGGCTTGCAAGTTCAGACTACGGCCACGAACACCACCTTCCTTAGAAGGTGGACTCCACCAGTTCACCAGTGAACCCACCACCGGTACATGCCTGAGTATCCCTTCCTGCCAGAGTTTCTCAGCATTCTCACGCTCTAAGTCCGTTTGGGCTGCTTCTATACCTCGTTTTACCACTTCCGACATTGTGTCAAGTAACTTTGAACTGGCTTCCACTTCTTGACCCACTTGCAGTACCAAGGACAGTAGCTCCGGCACATCTACGCAGTATTTATCGTTATTTCCCGCAGATATGATTTGTTTGTTTTTACTTTGAATAAATTTTACCTGTGTCCTGCGTAACCATCCCAAATCGAACACATGCCAACCCATCAGCACCTTCTCCCAAAGAAAATGCAGCATCCGTACTTCTCAAAGCTTCCACCAGTTGAGTGTTTAATCTATTAAGCTCCTCTTTGGCCTGATCAGTCATTACATGGACCCAGGTCGGCGGAGCGTAACGCACTCCACCAAGACCTGCCCATCTTGGCATATCCACCAAATGTAGAGAATCATTCTCAGATACTAACCGTACGAAAGTTTCTTTGTGCTCCACCGTAGCTAGTAATATTTCCTGGAGAAAAAATATGAAGTTCCCTTATTCTATTCATGGAAATTATAGTAATTTTTTCTGTTGTAATGTTTCTTACTATTTGCTGCTCTAAACTGGCAACGACATTGTCAATGTCTTCCGAAGTAGGTGGCTTTTCAGGGTTCTCTAGAGGACATATTCGTATCGCTACACCATGCTGTTCGATCTCACATAGCTCTATCTGCATGCTTTCAATGTCTCTTTGGAGTATCTGACCCAGCCAGGAATTGAGTTTGTCATAATAAGGCGGAACCCGTTCAATTGTTTGAGGGTCCCGATCAGCTGGTATAAATTGAAACACTAGGGCACTTGCTACAATTTCAAATACCTGAGGGCTGCTCACAGGATTTGTTAAAAGGTCGTTAATGGCGTAGGACCCATTCTCACCACCAGGAGTTTGACTCTACGATGATAAGTACGTGTTAATAAAACTATTTTATGAATACAAGAATTCTAAGAATATATGCCTACCAGAAGTTTGATGCAAGAAAACTTTTTTATTTTGTTGTAAAGTTCTTCCACGGCTAAAAAGCATTGCTTGAATCTGTCTTGTATGCCATCGCGTCCTAGAGCTTGCAATGCTGCCCATAATGGTAGTGTTGGCAACCGTCTAGATAACGAATCTGCCATTAAACCAGACACTAATGACAGAGTAGTGTCTCTTGGAGTAGGTCGACCTCCTTTTGTGTCTGTTAACCTATAGAGCGTCTATGAAACTTGTTAAAGAGGTATATAGTCACAAACGAAGACTTTTGAATTGTGTAAAGTATATCATAAAAGGATACAACTACTGGTAGAGATGGTATACCTAACCAGACACCAAGAGGCAGTGTTATGCTATCTGCTATTTTTGAAGGCTGCAATGATTAGATAAATATACAGAAATCAGTCTCTAAATATTTCACAAATAAATTATAAATATCTGTAATTTTTAATTGCTATTACCAAATCTTTGGTAGAATTATTCAATGTTAATGCTGCCAATGAATGTCCCCGAAGATGTAGCCAGACATTATACTTGTCACAAATTTCACGAAGTCTTGTGATGTTGTCACAGTGCCCTGTTAGAACCGACCCAGCTTCTGCTAGGACTAAGAGTGGTGTCACACTATTTGACTGACTGTCTTCTGCAAGGCGACGTTCTAGAGCTGAAATATCCATGCTATGCCTGGATCCAAACATTGTATTCTGTGGAACCGGTCTAACACAATGTAATGGTAACGAAAGCTGAAAAGTAATAAAATATTTTCATGTTATTTTATAAAGTAATTGCTCTTGTTTCAGTTGTTTCTGAACTCTATCAAGACTTACCTGTCGGCATAAATGTTGCACTACACCAAGAGGTGCTGCAACTGAGCTATATATAAGTGGTGGGGATGATGTAAGTGCAGTGAAACCTTCTTCGATATATCTAGGATACTTTCTGTGTAAAGCCAATCTGGCTACACGCACCAATCCCTCTAGATGGTCCTCATGGAAAGAGGATGCACAGTCAACAAATCTGAATATATGACTGAGCCATCTAGTTGTATCTGCAGCAAGTCGACCTGCTAACCTCTGAGTATGCGATCTAGGAAGTGCGACAGCATATGCAGAAACAGAGTGTGCAATCAAGGAAAGCTTAGCTGCATCTGTCAGGGCAGGTACCGCTGTCATTTGACTGGGTGCTGTTTCATTAGAACCATCTTCCAGAGACTGTGGTGCATCTTCATGAATTACTAAGTCCTGTGAATCAAATAATATTCCACAGTGAATAATCACGTTCCCGCCACTATTCTTACATGAAATTTGGTACATTGACTACATGAATATATGATAACATTGTTATCACTACTGGTTTCTACTATTCCATTCTCGCACGCATTCTCCCAATTAAATGGCACGTTACAAGCGAAGATCATAAAAATAATAAAACTAATATATTCTTACAGATAACGGTATCAATAGCAGAGATATTGGCAACGATATAAAGTCATGCTCCAACATATTAGCTCTTTTAATTCGTGTCTTTATGGCGCGCAACTTTATCATTTCCTATATAAATAGCACGTGGCGAATAGTAAAAGGATCCCATGCCACTCCAAGAGAAATAACCAATCAGAAAATCGTATTCGTAACATTCAGGACAAATCAGATACGACTAATGGCTTCTGCTAGTCATATTTACTTGAATCAAGGCCAAAATTTCTTCCGGATTCTTTGGATGAGATAAAAATCCCGAAGGGTTATTCCAGGTAGTACCACCTCCATCAGCAGCCCTCTCAACAGCTTCCTCAAGCCGCGAGATAACCTGCGATGCTTGAAATTCAAGTGCACCTACTTCGTTCTCTGCAGACCCGTCTCCGGCACTGACCTGTCAAAATCCCCATTAAATCCTTCAATATTTCTCTGTCAACATGTCACCTTTCAATCTAATTACTCGTTAATATACCCATGAAATTTTCGAATTATTTAAATATAATTTTCACCAACCTCCAGGATATTTTGCGCTATGTTTTCCATCGCTGCTTCGCCGTTTGTATCAGACTCCTCGGCCATCGTGGCAGTAGTCGTGGCGCAGGAGCGTCCCTTACCATCTGCCACACCTCCCCGCATCCTATGATCTACTACCGAGCCATAGAGAACTTTTCGAAATTCTTATAGAATAAACTTAAATGTCTTTAAAGTCTCTATGGATGCATTAGACAAATTTTTTAGTATCATTTGATATTTTAGACTCCTATTTTTTAATATTTTAATATGTGACAAAAATGATTAGCGCCTTTAATGTACGCACCTTATTTTATCGATATGACTGTGCCGTGCTCAGGCTTGTGAACGATAGAATGGATCCCCCCCCTTCGCCGATGATTTATGCTTGACGTTTAGATACAATAGCTTGATGTGTAATAATTTTAATGCATTTTTCACGACAGATGGATGTCTTTATAAATGATAGATTAAAATAAGTTCGGTAGCAAATTTTGGGTACTAGATTGTTTATTCATTTTTTTTTTCTTTCTATAAACTAGATGATACAACTTGTGTTATTTGTGGACTTTATACAGAGATTAAACTATTTCTACAATACCACCTACTTTTGTAATTGCTTCTTTCAGTTTTTCTGCATCATCTTTACTTAAGTCTTCTTTCACCACTACTGGGATACTTTCCACGAATTTCTTAGCCTAAGAAGGATATTTATTGGATTAAAAAGGATTCATTGATAATATCATACATTAAAAAGAATGAAATATCACCTGCACAAGATTTGTTCCAGGTATAAGATTCTTTATCTCTTTGATGAGAGCAACTTTTTGCCCTTCGTCGTACTTTGTAAGCTTCACTGTAAAGGAAGTTTGAACTTGTTTTGGTACAGTTTCTTCTTCATCCTCCTATAAAATTAAAAAATGTATTTAATTCTTGCCATTTATAATATCAGTCATGTACTTGGATAAAATTTAGACATTTTATATTCGTATCTGGTAAAACTTACTTCAGACTTAGCAGCTACTGCGAAACCTCCTACAGGCATAACAGGCGCATCGGGTAAATTAAGTCGCTTTTTTAGCAAATTGCTAAGTTCTGCAACCTCAATGAGGTTCAGAGCAGTAATGTCTTTGACAATTTTATCAATTTTTTCACTGACAGGTTTGTCCACACCTTCGGGAACAGGAATAGTCATTCGTTCTGCAGATGCAGTAGCCGCTACGGCATCCGCCTGCTGAGAAACAACACTAGAAATAAAAAATAAATTTACTCAAAACCACGCGAAATAAAGGTTATGTAATGCCACAAGCCGGCACCCTGGAATATTTCTCCCGGAATATCATTTCACGACATGCAGCACCTTACCACTTGTGGATATGCCTTAGTTGAGGTAAACTCTGTCGTGCCACGAGGCGAAGAGAATTCATGATTTCTCGTTACAAATCTTGAGACAAAATATTAATAAAAATTACAAAATAGATGAATCTCAGAGATGAGTAGGAAGATACACAACCAGAGATGAGTAGGGAGATGCACAACGCTACGGTTTTAGACGATACCAAAAGCAGGGCGCTAAATCGTAGCGGCCAGTTTAGGAGTAGAATTTTGTGATCATCGTCTCCGTCGATAACGCGTATCTCGTGGTAGCCGAGTTACCCAAAAATCGAAAAAATTTGAAAATTGAAATTTATAAGATGATATATTTTTACAAT
>JARQSW010000441.1:1009661-1052486 GCA_030142375.1 Calameuta pallipes | reverse complement strand
CAATTTTCAAATCTTTTCGATTTTTGGGCTGCACCCTTTGGCCCCAAAAAACAACCCCCAACACAAGTATAAGCATAGGGAAATAGTTCTCTATTCACGAATGACCGCCAAGTTATACGTTCGTGATCACGTTCAACTCGGCTACGACGGGATATGCATTATCGACGGAGGCGGTGGTCACTAAATCCTACTTCTGGACTCGCCGCTACACTTTACCGCCATGTTTTTGGTATCGCCTGAAACCGTAGAGTTGTGTATCTCTCTACTCATCTCTGTAAATCTATCCTACGCTACAGATAGAAGTACACGGTAGCGCGCCCAGTATCCCTAAACCCCACTAAACATTAGTTCGGAAATACAAACTCTGTTAATGCATAGGATGCAATTGTTGACATGTTCATTTATTTTCTATTGAGCTACAGTTGATAATAATAGGAAATGATAAAGATAATATAATATATTTATAATATACTCTCGAAATTTTGTCTACGGGTATTTTATTGAATTAACATGTTGAGGACGGCGCACTTTTTGCTATGTCGCTTCATTACCGGTGGTACTCTCCGCCAGATGAACCATTCGCGTATGAGCCACCGGTGGTACACGCCCTCCTCAACGTGTTAAACTGCATTTTCAGGGCGCTCAAAGTGTTTTATCGGTAATATATCCCAGTAAGTACAGCAGTCTCCTAGGTATCGAAAACCTGACTAGATCTGATATTTACAGACGTTGTACAGAGAAACCTACTCATCTCTGCGCTGTATACTTGGACCATACATGAGGTGCCATCTGTGCGGATGCCATGAAACTTCAGAGAAGACAGTTGGCGCGGCTGAATTAAGTGGCCCGAAGCTTGGATTGTAATTAATAATACCTTTTGTCGCCACTCGTGGCTTATATTTTCCAGTGTTTTCCTTTTTTACGTTTTTTCTTTCTTTTCTCCTAATACAAGAAGAATAACTACCTGTACTGCCTCCTTTAAAACGAAGTTGTTACAATATCTTTTAGAAGAGGTGTCCAAAGTAATAACGTATATTTCATATAAAACATATATAATATATTTTATATAATATTGATATTGTCAGTACTAATGTTCTAAAGACGATATACATATATTGTATGTACCGTTTTAATATTGTATCGTTTGTTGACTACATTTTTTGGAAATTTTTTGATGCCCTTATTTTCATTTATCCTCCAGGGAATATTCCAGAGTATGAAGAAGTTCTGTTCTTTCTTCTTTCTCCCCTTCGCCTCTTCAACGCTTCCCTTTCACTATTTCTTCAGCTATTATTTAGATTTAACAGAATTTTCCGAAACTACTACAGGCGATTAACAGTGCCATCTAGCGGGATTTTCCGGGGCTAAAAAAAAATTGCTCCCCGTAAAATGCAAATTAAGGTGATAATTCCCCGAAATGTGGGGCAGCGACCCCCAATGAAATTTCCTGGAACTACGGCAAATGCTCAACAGCGTCATCTAGCTGGATTTTTCGGTAGTAACAAAGATTGTACCCCCCGGAAATGCATTCCCGTTCGACAAGTGGATGAGTTAGATCCGGGAAGTTCCGACTTGGAACATGGAGTATCACTATGAGATATTAGAGAGGAAGTTAATAACAAACACCAAGGTATCGTGTTGTACAGTTCATTTTAAATAGTTCGTTGTTACAAATACAATAGGCGCAGATATGTACAATTACACAATAATATCATTAACGCTATATACAACGGATTTTCGACTTAACCGTACAGCTAATATAAAACTGTATAAAACAATAATCCCGCTTGAAACAAAACACGCTCGAGGATTATTTGAACGCGTCGACGTTGATGCATAAGATTGCGCGCTCAGAGTAATCTGAGAGATATAGCCATTCGTTGAAAGCGCATACCACGTTGCATGTAATACTTTGTCATAATTGACGTTGCGACTTGAAGAATACCAACTATAAAAACAACAGGTATTCACTACGGCGGCAAAACGTACAACGATTTCGTTCATTTGTTATGATTATTATTCATATACCTAAATAAAAAAAGAAGCATTGCATCTCAACGCTTTCGTCGAGTGCGCCGTGCTCACGTGCCTAGGAACTCTTCCTGGAGAATATGCTTTTAAAGCCTCTTTCTCCGTTTTCTCTTTTCCTAATAATCTCCTCGACTTTCGAAATTCCTTTTCTCCCATTTTTTGTTATAGTCTTCTCTCCCGTCACATCGATAACCGCTAACCGTGTTCGAGGAAAAGGAAAAGATCAGGAGACCACGCACTTCTCGGCATCTTTTTGTGATTGAGAGGACGGTAATCGACGTCTGGCACAGGCCACGGCATCATTTGGCACATAAGATATTCGCACCCCGCCGTAGGCTCTTCTCGGAGGTAGCGCGTACGCCGTAGCTTCATCCGAACTGCTGGAACTGCTGCAGGTCGAGCAACAACTTTCCTCGTCGTCGGTTCTCACTCGGCTTCCCAGACCTAATGCAATAATCCGATATTAGGTTACATTGCATTGAGACGAAGCAGATGGAGCTCTAGGCGTCATCTAAATAGCTAATACGACTATACGTAGATACGTTACGCGTAGGTACGTTGGGTATTGGTTTGAATATAACGAGAGCACGTAAGAGGTCAGTACGGTACCACCACCTTGCGCGTAACTACCTACAGGCCTTCATATTGCATTGAAATCTATAGCACATTCGTTCAGAAGTCAAATTATACTGACCCCAAGATGAAGTACTGGCAGCTTCTTCAGGTTGAAGACTCCTGGATCGTGGCACGCTTGTTCCTGATGGAGGAGTCGTCGTAGCAGATATTGGAACTGACGTAGAGACAATAGGATCGTCACCCTGAAAGCGTACGCGTCTCGACGTTGGTGTCGGAGGGTCAGGGTGCCCGTTAGGATTCAATAAGGTTGCTGACGGTGGAGGCGGTGGTAATTCTGGCATACTTGACGCGTGCGTTGGTGTGCAACTTGGTGCACATCGCAATGGCTCACGGTCACGTGCTTGCATCAGCCTTCCAAGCTCTGCGGGAGCTTCTTCTGGTAAAGAATTCCTCTCTTGGAGGAGTCTCTCAAGATTCCTCTCCAGGAGAACTCTGTCCAGACCACCAGGTCTCGAACCGCCGCTCGACAAAGCGTCCCCAGGAAAATCAGCACTCGATGTTCCTTGAGTGGGCGTTGTTGCTACCGAAGCCGAGCTTTGTTGCTTTCTGGGCATTCTCGGTGAGTTCCTTGGTGACCCCAAGGTGTGCCTTGATGCTGGAGGCGGTGGGGGACTTGACGAACCCTCACTGGGTGGTGCTTGTCTTCTACCGCCTCTGTATTACAAAATATTTATTAATAATCTTACATCGTTCGAAATTCTAAGAGTGCTCATGATCTTGTCTAATACCAACCTCGGAAATGTGGGCGGTAAGGGTGGTGGACCTGCAGATGAATCACTCGGTGTCGTAGGAGGCTCTCCTTTGCTACATGCTATACTACAATAAATGGCTCCTCTTCTAGGTAGAAAGGGTCTTCCCAAAAGGGAAGTCCTACAGGTAGCACAACAGAAACAAGCTTCTGTAGCATGCCAATGTTGACCCTCGTGTGACATTTGACCTTGATCAACACCAATAGGTTCCCCACAGCTGTCACAGTATTCAGCAAAAGACGCGTCGAAGCAGTCAAGACAGTACGGCCTGCCTTCTCTCATAACGTATCTTTGGCCACCAAGCTGAAAATACAAAATATATAAAACACGTATAATTTATCTGGAATATCATGACCTTTGTCATCGTCATAAACTGAAAAATTAGTGAAAGCTTATGTACCTGTCGATCGCATTCAAGGCAGGCAAAGTGTTTCATGTGCCAAGCCCGACCTTCAGCCTCGGTGCACTCGTCAGCCAAAATGATCTCGTCGCAGGCGCAACATCTGGGTTTAAGTGTCTCCGCATGATGGCGTCCGCAATAGAGTCTACCGTCCCTCCAAAAGTAGATAAGATCCACCAAGAGTTGCCGGCACACGCAACAGATGAAGCAGGCAGGATGCCAAAGTGCAGACGAACCGGCCCTGCTGGCACCGACAGCCATTTCACCAGCTGCTACAGGTCGTCCGCACTCGCGACATCCTGACCCGTGAGGACGCTCCAGCTGGCTAACGTGACCCCTGCCGAGAGCCTCGCGCTTACGCTGACCGGCGAACACCCTGAGCTCTCTCTTCTCTTCCTCACTAAGGCCACTGCAGTACCTGGCCTCATTGTCATGGGGCGGTAGCTGTTGAAGAAGCTGTTTGACTCGCTCCCGCTCGCCGGCGCTGCCCACATAGGGTATTTTGTCCTCGGGCAGGGAACTGAAGTACAGGTGCACCTGAACATTCATTGGGGTTGAGTTAGGTAAGACAGGTGCAGGAAGTGCAGGTGTATATTAGGAGGAACGGCATAGCATATTCAACGATGTTTCTACTAGTACCTGGTCGGGTCTTAGACCTGGTGGTACCCAGGTGTATTCCTCCAGGGCGCATCCGCTGTCGTCGTCGCTTTGCGAATGTCGCTGATGATGAAGTAGCGCGTCTTGAAGAGCTGGGGGTGCCTGCACAGGACTTTTGAAGGGTTCGGGATGGGATCCGGGGCCCGGATTGCTTGGGAAGGCCATTGCCATAGCCATTGGTGAGGATGCCTGGCCCAATCCGAGCCCTGAGGATCCTCCGGCCTCCGAGGAGACACGCTGATGATCCTCACGAGGGCAACGGCAGCTTCTGCAAACCTTTCTGCAAACAAAAAATATCATTGAACTAGTTAGCTGGGAATGTTTCAGGTCCAATTAGTATCCCATGGTACTTCGTTAATGGCTATAAATCAAATTGCTCGTGATGCTCGTTTCTGTTCGATTATTATCTATACAGGGTGTGCTACGTTATTCGGATATCCTGCGGAGGGTCAAATTCCTCATGGACAACAAAGCGATAAATCAGAAACACAAATAAATCGACACATTAAAGCTCATTAAATATCAGACAATTTCGTATTATTTCCAATGCCTCAATCCACTAGTAAATTCGATAAACTTAACACTAGCGATTGTATCCAAAATTATTTCTAATAAGCTTGTAATCCAATATATTAACTATGTAGTACGCTGTATTTGAGCTTTTTCAATATTGATAGATAAACAAGCTCATTACATCTTAACTGGTCTAAGACTAAAACTTGACTGACAAAATATCCATTATATCGTCTTCATCCCTCTAATTCTTGCCTTATATAAATAACCACGAACGTCAATAACTATATAGACCACCCTGTACACGACTGTAGCGTTACTGTTCAGGAATATATCGACGATGTTAATATATCATACGTTGAAAGTAGGTAGCGAACCGAAGGTGGAAGTACGGAGAATACAAAAAAGACATAAGGTAGAAGAGACATAAGCAAAATGAAGAAAGTTGATCTAACAAGTGGCATATAAGATTAAATTATAATACTCGATGAAGTCTTTAAGGAGTCCAATCGCGAGGGTAAGAAATCTTAACGAGAGTAGGGGGTCCCTGCCACGATCTCATTAGGAGGCCCTAGGGCCCACTGTTATAAACTCGAAAATTAATAACCTCAATCAGGTGCACTCAAGGATTTTCGATGCTGCACCCCGGGTGGGTAACATGCGCTGCATGCGCTGCATCCAACGCACGCACCAATGACATGCGCGCTTACTAATCCCATATGCAGTGCGGTAGGCAGTGCGACGTAGTAAAATGACAATCCAATTTTTCAACTGTTTACATTGAATTACGTGTCTCGTATATTTATAAACTGAAATTCCCGTTTGTCCTGTTACCGTCCGTTTCACGTTGCATACAAAAATCTGCAGTCCCCTTAATGACTGGAGCCCCGATACCCAGGGATCAAGGTTCCGTCAAACTTACTCGACGCCATAGCTCGAGTGCAGAAGACTGTCCAGATTGTGCTCGGTGACGCGGATGCCGCCATCGGCACCTTGAAGAAATTCCATACATTTCTCCGTGGGACTGGCTCTGGGCGTCGAGAGGGCTGGAAGATCTCGAGCGTTGCCGTCGTTTCTATTCCTGAGGAAGGCATCCAGGTAGTGCTCGTCGTTATCGGGCAGGTCGTAAACGACAGCTGTCCAGTTGTCGGACTCGGCATCAACGCCCAAGGTACTACCCGCGTTGGGATTTTTCCTGGAGTAGAGTTTTCGCAGGTAGGCCTCCTGGTGACCCCTGGTGGCCCAGCAGCCACCCTGCCACCATCTTTTCGAACCGAACAGGCCCGTCTGTCTAGTTCTCGCTAGACTGGACATTATCGGCCGTCGTGTTTTCTCTCTGTCTCTCTTTTTCTTCTTCTTTCGTGCTCTCGTGTTTCCTGTCACGAAATCATGTCCGACAATTCGCCGGACTATCGGTTATTGGTCGCTGATACGGAGGCGATGCTCATCCTCTGCTCATCGTGACGAAGGTATCGTGTGTAACCAGGAAGCCACGGCCTTACATACTCCGTATTATGTAGAACCAGTAGTAGAGTGAAGATTAACATATTAATACAGCTTGCATCTGGGGCCTTAAAGACAGCCACTCAGAGAGATAAGGAATCTAACCTGCGTAGGGCCCCGCCGAAGCGCTTATTAAAGATTATCTTTCACTGCCCTCTCGCTTCGTCTTCTCTTGGTCATTCTCTCTTCTCCTCATTCCCTTTGCCCCGTCGATTTTCTCATCTTCGTTTTGCTCCTCGCGTCTCTTCTATCTCGCGCAGATTTGTCGCTTCATCAATTTTCCTCACGATTACGTCGCTCGATCACACCGTGGAATATGCATGATTCGCAGATAAATACGCGTGCGAAGGCGTATCGATATTTCTCGAATAACCGCAATCGATTTCCTTCGGCACCACAAACATTCAACGTGCAAATTACTCGGTCCGCAAATAATTTACACTCGAGCATTAAGCTTGTCAAATTTGTGAAGTCTGATTTGAGAGGCCACGAAAAAAATGGAAAACAAAAACACTAAATCAATCGTTTAAAAAAATAGCACATGTCACAAACTGACAATCTTTTCCCACTTCTTGGTTAATCACGTAAATTCTGCAATTTTACAACAAACGTCATGGATAACGCTTTGCAAATTTCATAGAACACTCGCGCACTCGCAGTGTTTCTCGAAGAAATCCAAAATTGCCGGGCGCGATAGGAATGTGCAAAAAAAAAATTGCGAATCGAGTAGACGCGTATTTCTGGATACGGCAAGTACTCCAATCACACACAAACAGATATACGGACGCGCACAACGCACGCGGCAAAAGAGAGACACGTAAAGGTTGATGCACAGAGAGACACATGCGGAAAGTATGTAGAGTAATAATATATCGGGGATTGCCGAGGCTGCGCGGCGAGTACTGAGAGTCGAGCGTGTTGCTCTCAGAGTTTCTGCCCGTGGAAGAAGTGGGAAGAAAGAGAGAGAGAAAGAGAGAGAGAGAGAGAGACAGAGTGCAAGGGAGAGAAGTGGTGAACAGGAGAGAGAATACGGGAATGGGGACCAATGGGGCCTTGTTGGGGCCTTAGCGGGTTCCGCAGTGTGTTAGTGCGTGCGTGCGCAGTGAGAGAAGGTACTTCCAAGTGAGACACACTCACGCACCCTTCCACTCTCCTTCGCTTTACCCGATATATTTATATTCGTTTCTAATACGTGTGGCGTGTCGGGGCCCGACGCCTCTCCCTTGGGGCCCCAAACGCGTGTGCTACGCGCGCGTGTGCGACGCACACTCTACGTTTGTGTTGTGTGCCTGATGCAGGGCCTCAAGGCACAGACGGACCGTTTCTGACTCTCTCCCTCTCGACTCCAACTTCTATTACGAGTCATCCATCGACTATGTCCTTTTTCCATTCATCCTGCGAAATATTTTCTAACCTTAATCTAACTCGATGAAGAATACGATATTGTCTTTTACCCTCTTGCGAGTATTTTTTTTTTTCAATCTTTTGTTCGAGATCTTAAGGCTTCCTCCGTTTACGACGTTAATGGGTACTGTGGATATTTACTATGGCTCCGGAATTTCCGTGGCCATCTTGCGAACGCTCGCGCAGGCCATGTTTTGTGCGAAGGAAAACTGGGCCGGAACGCCTTGCTCTGGGCCCAGAAGTAGTTTAGAGTGGCGGAGCGCGCACCTACTGCACACCATCGAGAGACAGATGTCACGCGATAGTTTCGAGAGCAGGGCCCTGCTTTACTCCACTTCGTTATACCTATATACATACACGCCTTTACCATTACGAGAATCCCGTCAAACTTACGCGTTCACACATGCGAGTCACTTCCCACGGAAGGTCATTAACGACTTCCCGGGGCCCGTTTTGTCGACGGAAAAGACGCCTCGCGGTGGGGACATCGCGTGTTCGCGGGTACTTTGAGAAAATTAAAGGCGTAAAGAATTTGCACAGGGCAAGATGAAGAAGAGGAGCAATCGAAGAAAAACATTACCAAACGTTAACGCTCGCAGACCATTTCAAGAGAATTCCTTCGAGCGTCGTGACGTAAAATAAAAACTATATTTTTTTTATCAATGGTAATGCAGATTAGGAAAAAAAGTAATAAAACAGCTACCTGGCTACCCAACGAAGATAGTAAGAAAAACGGAGCTTCGAGGAGAGAAGAAAAAGAAAGAGAAAGATTTTAAAAAGAAAAAAGAGAAAAAGAGAGACAGGAAATCTTTCAATATTTGTAGAGTGGTAAGCGTGGCTCTTGAAGTGTCCTCGGACTCTTTTTCACGATTGCCGTCGTACGTTTTCTTCGAGTCCACCAACGCTCCTCTCGAACTCCCTGGTAGAGGAGGATGCTACCGCCTGCTGGTAGCTACGTACTACACCACGTGCACGTATACGCAGAGGATACAACGTATTACGTACGTACACTAGAGACTCATGGGAATACTAAAGCCTTGGCAAACAGTCGATGCGAGACTTCTGCCTTTTGCAGATTGTTGACTTTAACTCGAACGCGCTTCGAGAGTCCACGCTTTGCGTTACGGAGAGTAAGAGAGCGAGCGAGAGTGGGAAGGAGAGCGAACCCTACCCTTTCGTGCCTATATACTCTGTCCTACGCCTCTTGTGGGTTAACTCCCCTCTCGATTATAAGGGTCAACGTTTGGTACCGGACATTGTTAACGTTCGGAGTTGCGTATAACCATTGGCCTTGCATAATAAAGTAGAAGAACGTGGACTCGAATGAAAGTGGAAAGAAAAAAATATATGGACGAGATAAAGGGTTAATTTTTTTTTAACAAGAATAAATTTGGACGGAATCTGTCCCAAGAGTGTAAATTTTTTAAATACTCCCGAACAACATGCTCCAGGGGCAACGAGTGGCGCGGCTTTATCGAGGGTCGATCAAAAATCTAGGTACGTACTGGTGAGATCAGAAGATCACTTGTATAAAAAGATGTAAAAGAAGAAGAAAAAAACGTAATAAAAAGAAAAACGACAAGATTCAGAAGGGAATTATGCAGATTGCAGGCTTGGGTCTGATGGGGCCTGATGGGACTGGGGGACTACGTGATGGAGCCACGACGTGCCGGGCATATATCGGTACTACAGGGATACCGTACGTTATACGGAGACTAGAAGGATCGTCGTATAGAGGATATTTAATAAAGTGTCACGTAAACAATTGTAAATAGGATCGGTACTAATTTCTTGGTGCATTCCTGTTCGGGCTCCGTAAAGACGGATCTACCAGTGTTCGATAGAAGAAAAAAAAAAAGAAGAAGATATCTTTCCAGAGGACAGTTAATAAAGATAAAGATAAATAATACACGTAATGGACGATAAGGCCCGTTCGATTGTCGGTTAAATGACGCTGTGGAAAACGAATAAAAGAAGACGAGAGGATAGAGGAAAAAAGGATTATATCGGTATGTATGTCCTGGTCGTCGGTACTTTTCTAGTACCCCCAACCGATTCCTGAGGCCCCCGGGGCACCGAAGGCCCCAAAGGCCTCTCCTCCCATTTACTCCCATAGCAAACGGACAGCCTACATACTTCTGTCCGGCGTGCAAGTCATTCCGTGTGAGGCCCCGCAGGAAACATAGAGGGGTGAGAGAAGCCGTTCTATACTTTTTCCTGCCCTCTCTCCGTATCTCCTGCACGTATATAATACCCACGTGAACCTTGGAGCGGGATCATTTCATCCCCACTTTGTACTCATCATCGTACCATTCCCATCATTCTGACATTGCTGATCCATATTTAATGACAGTCAATGTCCCCTCTCTCGTGATAGTTATCTGGTTACTTGGATGTATCAGGCTTAAGCGTTCATGCCGTACGTGCCCGGGAGGTCCTTGCAGTGTCGTAAGGCCCCAAATGAAATTCCGATGAAAATCTGTTGTTAATTGAAAATTGAAAATTGATCACAGAGTAATTCCAGTTTCCTTAATGACCGAATAACGCAAGACCCAGGTGCCTCTAAGCAATGAATACTGACAGTGCTATCGTTTCTTGTGGGTCCTGACAGCAGCGTAATACCAAGACTGGCCCTATATCGACGTGACGCCATTACTACGGATTCTCAGTGACTATTTTCATTCGAGGAAGATGCCTTCACA
Organism: Calameuta pallipes; assembly: GCA_030142375.1. Classification (NCBI taxonomy): domain Eukaryota; kingdom Metazoa; phylum Arthropoda; class Insecta; order Hymenoptera; family Cephidae; genus Calameuta; species Calameuta pallipes. The sequence goes on along the minus strand of JARQSW010000441.1, from coordinate 1,041,891 downwards.
CTGATTTGCACGCACATTCACGATCCGGTTTACCTATCTTGTCCAATAAACATCACTGCCCATTACCCATTCGCCATTTCGAAATGCAAGGAATGCCGGGAGTAACAAATCCACGTTGAGCATTGTGGGAGTTTACGGAACCAGTGTTAGAATACCTCTGGGCCTTGTTCGAATTCTCGTAATAAAAAAAACGGACAAAATTAAAAAATCTAATTGGAAACGGCGGGTGGTCTTTTTCGGCCCCACTCCGACTCACGAATTTATTTCGACCGTGCTTTTATCCAATCCTCTTTTTTATTCATTACTTGTTCATTTTTTATCTCTCTCTCTTGCTCTCTTTTCAACTACTTATTTTCACTGTAAACTCCTTGTCCTCGTAGAGGTTCTCCGGGTGAACATATACCTATATTCTTTCAGAGTATCTAGCGACCTCGGTATGCACCGGCGTCCAAGAGAGAATAAGCCAGCGGAAGTCCCTAGCCTGGTAATTAGCTTTTTATGTGCCATCATGAGGTCCCTTTTCTCCATATCCTCCGCCACCTGCATACGAGTTGACATCGTGTAAAATCATCGCCACAGGCATCCCCGACCGCGATGATCTCGGATTTCTACGGTATTTCCGGTACTTTTGTTCATTTTGTAGTTTGCGGTCGACGGGGTGGTAATCGTTCCTTTTGGAAGTCCGTATAAAATGATAACGGCCGTGGAGCAAAAACGCTTAAAGCTTTATGATTTTGTAGCTAGTAGAATTATGAGGCCCAGTTTTCGTTTACGGATTAGAAACCTACAGTAACGTATCTTACCTAGGCATTCCACCAAATTCTAGATGGAGTTCGCGTGAGTTCCTAAGGCACTTGGGACTCGTTACCGTTCGAGAAAAATAAGAGTGGCAATTAGGCTCCTTTAGTTTGGGACCGAGAGGATCAAGCAGCAGCGAAGGGTGGGACCGAGAAAGCGAACACGAAGAGCGAAAAGGAGAAGAAGGTAAGAGTAGCGGAGGAGAGTGAGTCCAGGTAGCGAGAAGCAGGTCCGAGACTATAATTTAGAGAAAAATGTTGGTCGGGCCCCTGAGGGCCCCACTTTTCATAGAGGCCCCAATACTAATGCAACCACCATCCTCGCGCATTATACCACCGCTCCCTGGTTATAAAACCGCGTTACTTCTTTCCCTCGACATGTTAACGTGCAACGCGATTACCACCTTTACGACGAGATATCGGACTCAAAAATGGCTGGAATTCGATGGAAGACCGAAGTTTGACTTAATAAATAAAGAAGATTCATACAGTAAACGTATGCAGAAATATTTGTCAATGAGCACAAAACCGAAAACAAATGAATTTTCAGTGTGCTAACGGCAACCCCGGCGAAGGCATAAGACATCATAGAGACGAGAAGGTAAAGAATAAAGAGAAGAAGTAAGAGGGACGAAGGAGAAGAAGGAGAGGAGACAAAGGATAAAGATCGTAACAGACTGCGAGCAAGAAGGATAAGAATAAAAGAAGCCCTGTAATCGTAGGTTTATGGCTGACGAAGCTAGACCCTGTGTAGACTCATCAGTGAACGTTGATGGGAGTCTCATATAAGCCGCAATGGTTCATGGTGCACCATGGCTGAAGCAATGGCCACCGCTATAACGTGATTCTATAGCAGGGACATTCTCAGCATCGATTCAGCGCGCTTAAAGCCTCGCATAAAGATTAACTTGACACCCGCTGTTCAGCAGGCCTCCCTTGCCAGCAGACTATCTCTACATTCCGAATTCGTTTGTGCCTGCCCACCTTAGTTTTCTACCTTCCTATCTGTCTCTCTACCTTCCTGCCTATCTTGGATGCCTACACCTACATTACTACACGTCTCTCATCTCCCTCGCTCACTCTCGGACAGTCTACATTCTCAAAGTGACTACGTGACTACAACCGTGACTGAATCACCTTGGTCTTCATCTAAATCATCTTCAAAGTCTTTACCGATTGAAAAAAAAAAACGACAGACATACGTACAAGAGAAGGTCAAAGGAGAGGGAGAATAATAGGAACGAATCGACCTGCGGAAGAGAAAAGAGCGTTTTGCCCGCCGACGAGGATTGATTCCACGAGACATCGTACGCTTGTGAGTGTTCGCCCTCCTTGCCCTTCGTACCGCCGTTTTTCAGGCCCTTAAACGCCGGGAGTCCGCTCGAAGTGCCCTTTACGAATTATGGGGCCCAATTTTTCTCCTCCAGCGAGGTACCAAGATAACATCTTATACCAGCGATAATTTAGAGGTTATAATACGCAATCTAATGGTTCGGGCAACCCGAATGTGTCTTTGATCTTCATGAATTTTCACCAAACAAATTAATTTATCTTAAACTCGAGGAACTCTCCAACGAAATGGAGATTGTGGTATAATTTAAATACGTACGGGAAAAAAAAATATATATATATATACAAGGAAAGCGAAACATGTAAGGTCGTATTTCGTGAATCCGATCGAATGTAAACGATGAAACGGGACGGAGTGGCGGAACGGAAAGGGGGTGGTGGGCGAGGGGAAGGGACACCATGCCTCGCATCGATATTCAGGAATTCAAGATGGCCATCGCCTTCATATGAATCCCAAAGCCATTCCTAATTTGTTTCGAGGATTAGTAGACGGAGATTCGTTCGCCTGGAGCGCGAGTCAGCCTCACGAGAGTATATCTAATTTAGAAATTATTCAGGAGTCACATGCTCCCACGAATAATTCGAGAATAGAGAGGGAAAAGGGAGGGAGTAAAAAAAGATAGAGGGAGAGGAAAAGCCAAAATACGAAAAACAAATACATATACATATAGGGTTGCGTGTCCAATGGATATGTATATAGTGATCCTTAATAAGGATGGAATGGCAAGAAACGATATCGCCGACTCGTTAGATTAGTAACAATGCCCATTAGAAATGCCTTTTAAGGACCAATAACTATCGGCCTTTACGATTCTACTAGCGTTAACTGGGAGTGCCTTATAATGTTAATGAAATCGTTAGAGACATCATGCGTTATTGTAGCGTCATGTGTATCGAATTGAACGGGTGGATGTTTATTTCGATGTATCTTTTTTGTTATTTCAAGTAAAATAATAATTTCGAAATAACGTTCGGTGCATACGAGAGTACACGAAGCATCGAACTTACGGGGATTTCGCGTATGTATATGCGCAATAGGGCAAGGCAAAGTAAATTCTCGGTGAAAATGGGGTGCAAGGTCCAGACGCATTACTATCAATTAAAAGGGCCGTTTATAAGGGGCCATGGGGGGTTGCCCAAGAAGCTGGTAATCCTTAGTAAAAGGTTAGGTTAGAATAGGTAGCGGAAGAGGTGTATGCTAATGTTACTAATACCAGAAGCCCTTGATAACGTCGTTATACTTGAAGATCGGTAGGATTCTGAGAGAAGTAGCTGCTGCACGGGAGCTTCGGTAAGATACTTGTACTCGTGGATATAGGGTGTCGTAAAGGAGAAAAAATATTTTATTTTTTAATTTCGAGAAAAACGTAGAGTATGCGTTTCTCGAAAACAAGCGGGATAATTCAATGAAAAATTGAATGAATACAAGTTATTTTATGGAATGTATGTAAAAAAAAAATACAAATAAAAACTAAAAATAATTAAACGGATAACCACTCATAGCGTTAACGTGGAAGCATGCGGAATGAGATTTATTACCCGTACAGAGCCCCCATAAGGATTTCTCCATCGATCTTCGGCTTGTTTATGGTGGTTTAGAAGACGAGGCCAATCCTAAGAGAAACTAGGCGGACATGTATAATGCCGTGTTTAATGGCTCGTAAGGCCCGTTTATCGTCGAGCTCCAAACATTTTGGGACCTTACAAGTTGGATTACCAAAGAGACACCGTATATAGTGGGGTACGTATATAAGGATCTTGCACGGGTTGAGCTACACCTATAGATCTGCTCGTTGCTCGTATTTCTACGCTTGACTTTCTAAGGGGCTAGTTTGGCACCGAGGGGTGCCTTCCGCCGAAGTTGACTCGTGATGGTATTATCTGATAAGCCCGACTAACCCCCTTGCAGAGCATCCCCTTGTACATCGGACAAACTTGGGAATCCCTGTAACGTCGATAATAATAAAAATGACAGTCGAAAAATCCACAAAAACCAACCCTTAGTACTTCGTTTGGTCGACTTTCGTGACTTCTGGGAAGTTTACGAGTCCGACCATCCACCTTCCAGTGTCTCCGTTAGAAGTCGAGGGAGCGGGGGGTTGGGCATATCTTCTTGGGATAGGGGGTGAGCGAAAATGTCTCGACATCTGCTGCAACGCGTCCTTCGTACCCTCCCCGCGATCCCTTAGGGAAAATTATTAATCCCGTCAGAAATAGTAAATCATATACGCGGGGGTGGCACCAGCCAGCCGTTATACGACAGAAATTCACGACGGGGTGAAAATTTCCACCATCTCCGCCGCCACACCGTCACAGCCCTGTCCTCGCTCTCTGATTTAGCGTCTTTGCTCTTCAACCCTTGCACCTCCGAGGGCGCCACCCTCGCAGACACCTCCTTCGTCCAATCGTCCCACCCAATCTCTGTGCCGGACGAGACTTACACCCGACGGGGGTGCGACTGACGTAAGTGGATTTATATCGTGTAAAATCTCGCAGTGGTCCACGAGGGATGATGGATGGATGGGGTGCGAAAGATAAAAGAAATCCGTTGAGATAGCGGCAGGAAATTAAATCTGGAAATTCTAAACCAGCATACGTGCCCCTGCATACGCGTAGGTGGCTTCTCGCGCGTTCACTCGTTCACATGTGTATACTTGACAGGACATTGACCAATGGCGTAGAGATATTCCATGGTGTTTTATGGTGTAATCACGAAGGACGGTGAAAGTTGGTGAATTTCATTCCGTATCATGACATTACTCCAGAGCTCGAGGAATGATTAACGATATCGAGTAAGCTATAAGATTTCGAATTAAGGAATCCACTTTAGGATTTTAGTAGTAGCCATATACCGGGCGGTTCATAAAATTGCCCTCATTATTATATCGGCTGTCGTAAGGACAGGACTAACGTCCAATGTACACATCCGTCACGGAATAAGATAGTATAAATGTACCGGGTGGCGCAATGCATGAATTAATGATACGAGCCTATGGGAATAGTCATGTACGCATGGTGGTTACTGGCAAATATTCTTCAATTAATATTAGGAAGGGTCTGACCTCATCTCGCGTGGCTAATGGAATTTGTAAACATGACAGTGGCAATTGGCACGTCGACGCACCCCGTGGATCGTGGGCGAAGCCCAGTTTCCATCCCCCTTATAAGCAAGGGAAAAACTAACTAACTAACTAAACCCCATCCGAAAGCGCAATACTCTGGAGAAACGACGAATCAGGGGGTTGGTAATCTCACGTGCTGCTGTTGCTCGTTAATCCTCTGAAATAATACGAATTTTTCTACAATCGTGGACCGAAGCGAATATTCAAATTTTTGAAAAATTTACTCAGACGAGAGAATTTATACTTTTGCTTGGGGTTGATCTGTATTTGGGTGTTCCAATTTCATATCTTTTTTACCACCAACCGTTTAAATGAAATTCTTTTATACGGGGAATATCGTGTGTACAATTCCCAAACCTCTCCTTGTCAGCCCTTACGCACCTCGTTGGAAAAGCTTAACACGCCCCTATGTATACAGATAGCCATGGACGTACCCACCCACCCCCCATGGTACACCCCCTGGCCGAGATATTAATTACAATGCCGGAACTTGCAACCCAATTTAGAAACAGGTACCTCGTTTGCATAGGGTTTTGATGGCGAGTCAGGGAGCAATCAACAGTTTCGAGTTTGTCCGCTAGGTTCGCAGTTTGAATTACGTAGTTTGTGCTTTGATGCTGCTTGAGGGTAGGGCAACATTAAAAAATGTAAAACAAATAAATTTTATTTCCTAAGATTGCCAAACCATAGGGATAACCTATTTCCTTCTTAGGCGTCTACGTATCGTAAACTTTTCACGCTTTTGAACCCTAATCGTTCGAAGAAACACGAAGCACTTCGACGAATAATTTTCTAATGCCCCGGAAGTAACTCATCCAAATGTATTAAGGATAAATAATTTTCCTTTGTGAATTTCGAATCTGATGAGAGAATAAACCGTTTTCATGCACTTCAATTTTTTTTTTAAATGTCATCCCCTGATTTAAAAGGGTCAAAGGAGGCGAAGAGCGACATAGCTCAAAGTTTAAGTCAAAACGGCACTTACTTCACTCTTAGATTAGGGTAAAAACCCGAGGGATGATTTTAGGGGATGATGATGGCGATAAGCCTCGCTACGCATAGCGGTGAATCGAGTTTTTCAGCTTTCATTTTTTTTTATCGTCCTCTCTTTCTCGCGGACTTTCGTTCCACTTCGTTATCCTCCTTCATGCAAAATCGCGGCTCGCTCGAGGTAATACAACCTTATGAATGCGTAAAGAGCAACGTAAACTTGACTGGAGAGCCCATCCGGTAAATGGACGGAAGTTAAACTGTAAGGAGCGAGCGGGCAAAGTTCCCACCCGTACTTTAACTTCCGCTTTGTCAGTACTTATCCGGGCTGCCCATAGATATAAACGCCCCTAAAAAAAAAACGGGCTGTAAACTTTTTAAATTATTGCCCTCCCTCCTTACCTACGCCCCCGCGCCAAATATGTCAAACAATGTACAACGAATTCCACAGGTAGATCTTACAAGTACTTTGTTACTGCGATAACAAAAATTTCACTACGTGCTGCACGCGTACATACAGCTTTCAGTTATTTACGTAAATTAAGGAGAATGTCAAAAAAAAACTACACTAACTTCCCGAATTATTCAATCAACGTCTAGTAATTGACATTGCTCTTAATTAAACTGCCACCCCTTACACAGTAAGCATCGTCTTTCCGTTTGATCGTAAATCAATTTGTCAGATGTCGCCGAGCGCGCCTACAGCTATGCAACCCGTCGGCGCACACGCGTCCGGAGTATTGCCTGGGAACAGGCGCCGATCACGCTCGCGGTAACACGTGTTAGGCGACGTCCTAAGAATCAATTATCCTGCCTATTGCATTCGTCAAGACCATCGCCTGCGCATATAAAACGAGCAGGACCGCACGAGCGGCATATAAGCCTAGAAATACAAAAAGATAAAGAAGACGAGGAAGAAGAGTAATGGCTGCCGGAGAGTAGCTTGTCGATCTAATTGAATGCTTGTGCAAGCAGACTGTCGGGCCGCTTAACTAAAATGAAATCTGACGGGGTCCCATAAAGTAGGCAAACGGGTCGGGTCGACTCGAGTCGAGACGTTTTGGCTCGCTTAAGGGATGCTTCGCGCTTTACGCAGGGCCAGAGGGTGGTAGGAAGTCACGAAGGAAGGAAGAGGATGGTTACTAGGGGGATGGGGGGGTGGAAGTCACGAGGATGAGGAAATAGGGTGGGTGAGCAGAGCCTTTTGCGGGATGGTGCGGAGGGTGGTGGGGGGTGTGGTCGTAAAATTTCCAGAGACTCATCACCACCCCGGGCAAAGGGTAGGCTGCCAGTGAGTGCTGGCTGAGTATGGGGTTACTACCGTTGCTGGTGCTGCTGCTGCTGGTGCTGCTACTACTCATGCCAGAGCTATGGGGGTTGCCGTCGGGATACTATAAAGGGATGGGCGGTTAAGTTAGGGGTGTACCTTTCGCTTAGCGTATGCTAATACAAAATCTAGCGTTCGAGCGCGCGAATTCGCTTTATCTATTTTCCTACGACTTAGTACTTTGGCAGTAACAGTACTCCGCCTATCCCCACTTCGACCATCATGCTTTATTGCCAACTACCATCTCTTCGTAATGGCTACTACCACCGTGATACCACCATCACTTATCCTGCTTCGTTACTGGATGGATGGATGGATGGATGGATGATATAACCGGCGTGGAACCTGCCAGAGGAAACTGGGGACAAGTTGTGATCCTATCTCTAAAATTTAGGGCGAAGTTTCCCCGAGAGGAAATTGAGCCGGCTCGTTCACATTGGGCGTTCTTCATGGTCTTGTTATCGGTCTTGCCTAAATTACCACGGACGTGCACTCTTCCGTAATATTTTTTTCTTCCCTAGCTTTGACGCTTACAAAATTTAATTTTAAAAAAGTTCCTCAATATTCACCCTGAGATAGGATTGACAAGGTGCTCCTACGAAATTCCCATATACGAAGAAAGTGAACGAGTTAATTTCGTACGCTATCTAGGTGACATTTCGTTATGGGATTATGGGGTTTTGGATATTCCCAAAGTGTAAAAGACGCCCTAAGGCTCTGGTAATGTATCTGTCTAGGCGTGAGTATATGTATACTGTATGGTATATGGTACTGGAACATTTAGCTTATCAGCGACTGTTATCTGGCCAGGGGCGTCCAGAGAGTAAAACCCCCCATAGACTAAGGGACAGCCAGGGAAGGAGGGTACGAAGGGATGAGCGGAAGTGAGGTTTTGCAAGTCGAATCCCTAAATCATGCCCTTAGCCGGCGGCTGGTTAAATTTAAACTAAAATATATAGCGCGCGACACTAGCGACATATCACCCCTTATGCACAAGGGTTTGCGGCACTACTGACTCCACCGGCCACAGGGCAGATTCGCAGATTGTTATCCGGTTTACTCCACCCTTCTCTCTGGGTATAATCACCGTGGACCTCCCATCATGCTCCACCCAGGAACCTCCGCAATACCACGAAACCAGAAATACGGATTCCCGAACGATTCGAGCATCGAAATTCATCCCCTTTTAGCCCTGGCGCATCCCCTAACAATCCCAAACAAGTGCCGGAAACACACCGGAGAGAGAGAGAGAGAGAAAAAAACTGGATCAGTATTCGAGCTAATGGCCAATAGCTAATTCCAGTGGCGCACCCTCCTTCGACGAAAGGATCTGATAAAGTGGCTGATATCGACCCCTATCAATTATTTATTTTTCATGCCGCAACAACCACCGCCAGTACAATTTACAGACCATTCGATGCTATTATTCAGAGCTGGCAAGAATCTCGTAAAAAATGTACCTACAAGTGTTAAGCTCCATTCAGAATTTATCATTCATTCATTGCCAACCACCCAGGTGTTATTCAATGAAAATACCCAGTATCGTAGTAAGACAAGCGTAACGTGAATATGGTAAATAAAGGTACCGTAAAATAATCAGGTTACGATACATCTGTAAAATTAAACCAGATAGATTCACTGAGCATCGTTCGGCTAGATTTTACGTATTTCAAAGATTAACCCAGCCCGATAGCAAGTGCGTTAGCAGAATAGACCAAGATCTTGTATGATTCCAGTATACCACACCGCAAGCGACTATGGGGTGATTGACAGTGCAGTCTTGTGACTGGTATTCGGCACTGTCTGCGTTCAACGAAAGTGAAGAGGGGAATGTAAGGAATGAGGAATAAGTGAAGTTACCTTCATTCGATCAATTGGTAGGGATAGTAATGAGCAAAGAGAATAAAAAAAAAGAAAGAGTACTGATATAGGTATGGGGAGGTTTGTGAAGAGGAAAGTTTTACGATCGGCCACTAAACATCCCTTAAATTAATTGGGATCCCATATCCCTCTGCTAGAATCGTAAACGTAAATGCAGTCCCTATGCCATACGGGGTACAGTCCCATCCTCACTTACGGGGTACGTACAGTACAGTATGACCACTCCAAAGTGAGATTGTGCGTAGTACCTCTACGTGTAATACGAAAAGGGCAGTGGATAAAATAAGTGTGAAAAGGGCGACATTTTTACGACATCTGAAACGTCCATTATGAGCTGGCAAGTTACGATATCAGCGTGGAAGTGTATGATACAATATGTCTGAGAAAATGGTGCAGCCATATGGTGTTCCGTAAAGTCATGGGGTAAAATATGAAAAGAGTAAAACGCGCGACGTGGGAAAAATGAACGAATTCTCGTAAGAAGAGTGAGATTGAAAGAAATATTGTTTTCACGGACTTTTTTTTTCTTCCTTTCACATGCGCTTCATTCAACGTCATCGAGAAAACTTCGGAGCAATTCAATTAATGCAATTTCGTATTCCGGGCAAGTGGCTCCGAGACCCCATGAATTAATTTTCAAAGCCCCATAAGCCCGCGAACCCTACGCCCTTCGCATATCAAGTCTCTGATATAGCAGAAGAATTTCTTGGTGATTCAAAAGTGGACACCCATTGGATACGGCTCTGTGTTCGCGACAGATCTTAGGAGGAAGTTTATAGAAAATTATTAAACGTCGAAACTACTGATTATCGTGCGCTCTATGATATTTTTATGCTTATGGTATGAAATACTAACGATACCATTGGCTAAGAAGAAATATGAGAGGGGAAGAAGAAGCCATGACGTAGCCGATAGGAAACGTCCATCAAAAAAATGGTAAATCCGGATTTAATGGAGAATCCTTCGAAAGGAATGAATATCCCATAAGGTAAGGTGTTCGTTCTCTAAGGAGTGAGAAACTCCCACGTCAGCATATTGCATTATCGCCTAACTTATAGGACCCCATATCGAATATGCTGGATGTCTATATATGTGATGTAGGAGGGTTCGATTCTCTCCTCTATGGGAAACCATATAGATTGGCTGTCGAATATACGTGAAATATTTTATGGGACTTAATCGAAAAACTTTAAAAGAATAATTTTACCAATAATTTTTTCTTTGTGGAGCTCGAGCACAGTAACTACCCCATAAGTATATTTCGGTCTGGGAAATACCAGCAAACATATACAGAAAGGTGTAAAGGTAGATGAAAGGAAAAACGCATGTTTGGTATTCCAGCGGTGAGTGCCACGTGATAGTCTATGGGTTTTCTTTTGCTAGTATAGGGGTGTACTGGATTGGGCTATGGTCGTCGTGATTGAATCTATAGGGACTGACCAGTCTTGGCAGAAACACCCCAAGCATTTATATCCCATGGCTCCTCGACACCCGCCCCATAAGAAAAACGTGAACCATGACGGGAATAGTTTTATTATGGGAGACGGCTTGACCATAACCGAGAAAGCGCACACCCCCATGGATCTTCTATATAAGGAAGGGATATACGTAGGGAGCCGTATGTTCACGACAATTCACCCTAATGGCCGTAGTGACGCTATTTCCTTTATTCGAAAATACCATGGCAATTCTAATAATACGTGATGGGATATTTCCTTTCTTGATACTTTCCCTATAGTCGTGCGCCATCTTTCTCTCGATTTCCCTTATCGAGACTTTCTTTATTCTCCCACGGGTTATCTCTCGCGCCTGAGAGACTGCAACCAGATTGTCTAACCGGTTATAGGAGTTCCCCATCCACAAGATACACCATTACCCGCACGGCTTTACATCAAATCTGGTTGCCATACCCCAGGGGTATTCTTGCTATGTGTAACGTCCTTATGAAAAACGCCTGCGTTCCAGCAACCAGTTCTACACATTGGCTATATCATTAATCAAGCAACAGAGGCACCATTTCATTCCCTTCCTTTCCCTCCCGTTCCTATATGATCCATGCAAGGTTCAATTTGTCGCATAACGAATCACGAAATTATTATTGTCGCTTTTTCTAAACGCCGATTGATCGTCGCTATTAACGTTCGATGCGTATGAATTTACCGTTTACCGTGCGCCTTAAGGGCATGCAGTAAATTTGACAGATTGCGATCACTTTGGAAAAGTAAAGATATGAAATAATTTTTTAATCATTTGTGGAATGCTTATTCGGCGCGCGGAATAGGACTTTAGTAGAAAGTTTGAAAACCCCGCGGAACTTTATGGCAAGGCAACGACAAATATTCTATGAGAAATTATACCTCCCAGTACGTCATACGTGGCTGTGGAATGTTTTAATATCACCGGATGATTTTTAATATGCGAAACATTGAACCGGCAATTTCAGAGACAGGGACTCACATATAGCCTTAGGCGCGGTAAAAGATAGTTCGTGGGGACCTCTGGTGATGCTCCATGATCCATGGGGAATTTTAATAAGGTTACAAAAAAAAGGGGTACCTCGATCCCTAAACTCGTAGCTGCCTAAAGTCGAGAATGGACAGTCTTAATATTTGTTTATACAATATATATCCATTCTATATGTGTATATCCATGTATACACTGCACTTAGTATTCGTCTTCGGTCCTCTTACCAAAGTCCCACCGATCTTATGGGGGAAAGCTTATGGTGAAAATCCAATAAGACAAGATATCTCGTATCAAAGTTTCGCCTTGTGGCTGCGCAAGTTTTGATGGGAGTCCGTGAACTGAATATCAAAATGCTTTGAGAACAATGGAAACTAAGGGATCACATCATGACGCTATACCCCCACTTTGGCATGACAACCCCAGTGAAACCTCACTGTACCCCATAAACCCCATGGGATAGACAGAAGGAGTGGTGAATTTCGTGTATCCCCCCGTCGTTTTTTATTCCCCCATTAAATGACGTAGTTTGAAAAACAAAACGGATATGAAAAAAAAAAATAAAAAAAAATAAATAAAAATATTCACCACAATAATTACTACGTCGAGATTTTCTCTTTTATTAACCATCGAGGAAATGAATGTTCCCATAAAAATTCCAACTTTATATACCACGACCGTGAGGTGGGACCAACCAGGGCAAGCTAAATTAATAACGACAAAGTGACTCGGTATAATTTAATAGGGACACCCACCCACCCAACCCCCATAGCCAGACACCCCGCAGAACACACGGGGTCCTGGCCAAACAAGATAATATTCCTGCCACGTACGCAGGATTCATCCCTAATATCCACACGTGAATGGGAACATTAGCTGCCCGTAGGATTATCCCACGACTTGGTAGGAATTCGTGAACGTGATACGAGTTACTGGCTGCGCGAGCGTGTGCACCGTCTCCATTCTTTGAGCCTAATATACGTATCTCTATGTAAACGCCCGTGAATATTAAAGTTCAGCCTGTTTATCCGTAACAGCGATTACCGTAATGACTTCTTAATCATTAATTCCCGCAAGCTTAATGAAAATGCATACGAACCAGGCGCAGGCAATAAATTTTGCAAGATCGCGAACCTCTACGTGTGTAAATCGGCGACAGTGAAAAGTATGTACGTTAAATTCGATAACGCAAGTAACGCACAATGACAATACAGAGAAAACATGATGATTACCTGATCGTGGCAAATTTTATTTGCGGCCTGTACACATTGGGCATCTGCCATCTCAGGCTAGCCGAAAAATACAGCGACGGCGAGAGTCTCATGTTTTTTTTTCGTCTCTTAAGATATGTGCGATATATCACTGATGTCAATTACACTGAAAATCGTGTCGCCTTCGTCAAATCGATATCAATCGATAAGAATATCCCAAAAATCACGTGTTACTTAAAACCGCACGAGCGACACGGTCAAGTGAAACATTGTATTCACGTGTCACAGTAAGAGCGCGCAGATAATATATCCACGTCGTGAAACCGCCATGACACACGAAAACCCATGGAAACCCCATCGACAAGCTTTCCGGAAGCGATTCCAAGAAAACGGAACCCCATAGAACACCACGTGTACGCGACCGAACACTCTCGTACAGTCTTACGCGCTTTACGCGGAATTGACGTCAGCTGTGATTATATTATTTTTTCATCGGCCGGCACAAAGTACGTAACATTTTCGACGATGCAAGCGACCAAGCAGCGGACAGTAAACTAGCACGTCGTTCACGGGGCACACCCTTCCACAAAGCCCCCCATAGAGGATATATTCGATACGATGCCATGGGGTTCTCTCGTTCTCTCTGGGGTTACGTGTATGGGGAAGGGTCTGCATCCTCGTGGCTATGACTAAGAACGAGGCGCTGTTACACAATACCTTGTCCATGCTAAACGACGTGTACGGGGTGAGTACGCAACACCATGGGATAAACAGTCATGGAGTACGTAGAGTATACAGTGTGGGGTGCGCGCACGACGTCTAGAAGCCCACAAGTGCAGAACGTGGCCTGTCAGGGGGTGAACTTGCCAAGGGTGAACCATCGAACACGCAACGAACCTTACGCGCTTCTAATTAGGGGCTGTTCCTAGGGAAACCTCGATTCTTCATGGAAACTCATATTACGTGAACGAATTATCTGTCCCGAGCGTTTAGGTCGCCCAAGAATAGGTAAACGATACCCCGCATAGGCCATATGTCACAGTAGAAGGGATATACCTTGGGTTTTCCGATTTTTGTGAGTGCGAGCGAGACGGACATAGCGATGAGAAAAATTGCATCCGATTAGAAAAAAAAAAAAAAATTATCTAACTTTCATTGCGTCAACCAGGTCCAGGTTATGTGGAGATAGAAAGGGTTTTGTTTTTAAAGGCAGATGAGGGGTACGTATACCCACGAACAAAACAAGGGTGCGACACCCAGCGCTGATAATCGTGGGAAGGAAGAGGGTCCCATGTGCGTTGGTTGGATGGTGATAAAAATAAAATAAGATGAAAACGAAAACACTCACAACGCAACCATCCCAACTTTTAAACTATGTCGCGCGTGTATTCTCTTTTTTTTTTTTACTACAGAGAATTTACCAGCTCTATGGAACAATTTTTAATAGTTATGACCCTTTAAATCTACGTGAGCGCAGCCTAGGTACATAATCGGGACGAATTGGTCCCGCGGTGGATTTTATAGGGATATTCAATGGTGGTGGTTACACGGACGGGGATGGAGGAGAGGGAGAAGCACGGGGTAAGGGCAGAGTATTTTATTTAATTACGAAATGAGCACCCCTGCCAGCACGTGTCCAAGGGTAAGCGTGACTCAGGCACTAATCAGGGGTCGACTCTCGCTAATTGCAGTGGCTCTCAAACATCCCGGTCTGTCATCTCCAAACCCACAAGAGTGCTAGTACTAGAGTGCAGTACAGTACGGTATAGCATAAGTACGTAAAGTCCTCAAACTCAGTGACACACGTGTGATGAGAAATACGCATGTATCCCTATGTACGAGGTAACCACGGCAAAGACAACATTCACACGCATGGGGTGAATCTCACGAGAAAAATCCATCGACCCCATAACACATGGTGCCGAATCACAGGGTTGCCGTGACTGTTGCTATTTAGGAAAAGGATATAGCATGGGAAACCCTCTGTTTACGTTTCTCTCGATCCGAAAATTTCCAGACACTTACGTCACACACGTGACTTACTCATCAGATCCTTTGGACAAGTCGCATGCACATGCGTTACGAGCGCTGTTCAAATATTTTTACGACGTGTATACATATAAAATCTTCATATGTCATCGCCGTCGGATTCGCAATCAGAAAAGTCTAATTGAGGATCATCCCTCATACTATTTCTTCGGGACGTCATGTGTGTACACAGTCATGGTACACGTTTCGCATACACGTGAAACGAAACTAGCGTGTGCGTAAAGTGTGATGTGTGACGTATCACGCAAGATCCTATTAAACTACACAACTGGCTATGACGTATGAGGGATCGGTAAATGCGATATGGCTTATACACAGACCGGATACACAGATGGATCAGGCGTGGTATGTATACATCCATATGCGTACGTGGAACATGCACGAAAAGGGAACACCGTGTAGCAGGTGTACGACAGAATTCTCAATCACTTACGAGGAGGTCGCTACTAGACACGCACCGTAACACATGGAAATAAGACGTTAATCTGAAAGACGTAAGCGTGACGCGTATGTACGTGCGTGCATGTGTGTGTATGCCGAGAAAAAAAATTGCATCAAATATTTACCTGACGGATGAAACTGAGAGTGAGAGAGAGAGAGAGAGAAAAAAAAGAACCAAAAGAGACAAGCAGTCTCGCAGAGGGTTGGAAATTTCAGGGCCTCCCCCCCGGGTGGCAGGGGGTTGCTGAAGGGATGCCAAATTCTCGCATGTTTACTAAAGAAAGTAAGGGATGAAAATAGTTTCCCCTCTTTTCCTGTTACTCTTCACTCGGCACCCTCACCGTCGTACACCTATCCGAATGTCTTCAGCAGGAGAAGGGGAGGGCAGGGAGGTTACGAGGGTTAGGTCGACACCTAACGTCTCGCTGACTGACTGATATATCTCAACCCCGTACGATCCTGACAAATCGTGGAGCATAGGGGTTGACGGCTACGGAGTGGAAGGTATTCCGGGCGAGCGTGTGTATACGCAGAGGAAGGGGGACCAGGCGTCTCCGTGGAATTAGCGAGAATTTCAGGAAAAGTAACGGGCGTCGCGACGCGCGACCCGCGACTCTTGGAAGTCGTCGTCTCGGGTCCTTGTGGTCCGACGGGGCCGCAGTGCTATTTCCGTAGCCGCATATAGAAACGGCACGCGACGCACATGGCCGACATGCGTGGATATTTTTACGTTGATTCTAGTCGACCTCTCGACCCCAAACAAAGAGAGTGAAAAGGTACAACCCCATTGAGGAAAAAAAAGAGAACCAAAAATCACATATGCAGACACATCCTGCCATATTGGTAGGGAGCCGAACGAAAATGTCGAAGCGCCAAAAAGAAAATAATCAGCACGGCGTAGTGATGAACATTTAAAAAAATATACACGTATGATGTATAAACTTGACAAATACTGCCGCCAATGATCTTCAATTTTGAACAAGAAAAAATGTATATTTCGAGAACTGGGTCGATCCGATCTCACCCCCCTTACGATACATGTACATAAATTTAAAAAATTTTTTAACGCAACTAAAAGTGACTCGTCGCTATATTATTATTGTACACTGTTAACACTGATAACGCTATCGGAATCGTATAATGAGATATTACCCAGCGGGCATTATTTAAGCAGTGGATATAGTAATGAAATTTAACCGATCCTCGTTACCGCGAATCATGAGGATAAAGCGCGACCAGCGACCGAGTCTCCGCGAGACGCGATGAGTAAAGGGGAAGATGATAGATACACGTCTTTCCCGTATTTAATATTCATAACTTACTCAGAGTCACGGAGTGCGTATTCATATATTAACACAGCCACCCAGTAAAGGGCGCATGTCGCACGACTCTCGTGGGGTATACATATCCTATGTGTATCCCACCTATATACAAATGCGCGTCCTTTATCAAGGACAATGAGCTCAACATAGTCAGCGGGGTGTCCCGAAAGCTGCTGCTGCTGCTGCTCCTCCAGGAATTCAGAGAACACAGCATCCGCCTCTGTTTCGAGCGTCTGCGGATCCGTTACTTCAGTACTCAATTCTATACGACCCGACTGAAAGGCCTGTACGAGTAACGGTGCCATTGTGCGTGGGAATAATGTCATTAATATTACCGGGCGAGGGCAGCGGGAGCGAGATAGGGAGAAAAGAGAAAAATCTCCATAGACACATGCCGCATTAATTGCGATATCTGACGAATGTGTATCGTTAATTAAAGAGACCGACACGGTGTTACTTAATTCATCGAGAACACCCTTAACGCCATTGTTTTAGGCTGGCTATACCTGTGAGAAATCACGACGACGTCCAAATGCCTCTAGATGTTTTCGGCTCTATTATACGGGGAATCTATGGTGTGTAATGCGCGTGGATAATGCCGACGTTATACGTATACGTATACGCCTACCTACGCCTGTCCTATGGGGATGTCTCCTCTATTTATTGGAATTAGAGTCGAGCAAGGGTGTCCGTGTGCTAATGGGGTTTGACGTTGACGGATCTGCAGGTTTGCCGACAGAGCAACCCCACGGTGGAAAATTCGAGGCCTCTAGACGCATTAGGGGCAGGGACGGGTAGGAGGGAGTAGAGGGAGGAGGGCGTGTTAGAGGTCTGGATGAAATCGTGACCCCCGAAGAGATAACCCCAAGGATAACCCACAGAAAGGTCCCAGGCGCGTTTAGGATTAGTTAGACAAAGCTTAGAAGCAAGAGGGAGGAGCGTGTGCGGTTGTCAAACGGAGACGGCATTGGACCTTGGGAGAGAAAAAAAAGAAAAAGAAAATTCAAAGGATACAAGGGAAATTTTGATCTGAGAAAAGGAGACGTTCGTAGAGGGGAAAAAAAAAAGAAAAATAGAAGAAACTTTGGAACGCTGTTCAAGGGAGACGACATAGTCCAGGGAGACCAGAGGAAGAGGGATTTACTTTTTTTCACGAGGAATAGTCGTACGACTTTCTACCTTCTTTTTCTATTTTTTTTGTCCCCTCCACCGCTTCATTCACGGCCCGTATCAAAGGGATCCACCTATACGGTAGCGACGAAGTCCCAGCGATTTGTCCTTCGGGACAAGAAACCTAATGGGAAAATAATCCCGGTAGAAGATACCGCGCACGCCAGGACGAAGTGGGTAGCCCTTTTTAGAGTGGCTCTCTTAGTTTTCGGGATACAGGCACAGACGGACAGGCAGACAGATGCACGCTAAGACGGGATTCCGTTGCAGAGATAAGACAGAGGGAGAGAAGGGGGGAAGAGAGCGAGGAGGAAGAGGAGAAGGAGAAGGGGGAGAAAAGAGGAGAGAGAAGAGAGTAGTAGGAAAAGATAAAGGACTTTTTTTCGGGATAAGGATTTCCTTTTCTTCATCCCGACAAGATTAAGTACAAACTGGATGGATGTTCCTACTGACATTGGTACATCTAAACAACGTTACAGAGATACACGAGAATGTGCTGGGTCTACAATCCTGCTACACTTTCACTTTAATCCCGGTCCCTTTTACTTTGACCCTCCACACTAATTTTACCAAGGATCAACGAAGATGCTCGGGTCTCTCTTTAGTACTGGCTGTACTATCACAGCCTATCTAGTGAACGTTGGTCCGTTTGAGCTTATCGTTTTGGTGCCTCTCGCGAGACATACATACCAACGTATTACAGTTACTCCTTGTGGATGCTGTAACGTTTTAAGGCACGTATGAGAAAGAAGATGCTTATGGATGAAAGCCCGCTAAATTCTTTTGAATTTCATATGCAAGGTCGTATACATATACATGGGATACCATTAAAGTATACCATAAAGAATTTTTATCTTATTAATTCGTCACGATTTAATGAACGAAGTCGTAACGGGTACGATGGTAATTGCCTCTGGGAATGGCGGAAGACAGAGAGGGACATTGAATTTAATTAATTCTCTTCACATGAAATTGATAAAATAACGTAATAAACCATTTGGATTTCTTTCGACAAGTCAATGTTAGTCAATTGATTGACAGATGAATACCTAAGACCTCGAATATTTGACCGTATATTTTTGACTTTTTTTAAGTAAATTCTTAAAACCTATCTAATCATTAGACCGTAAAGGATGGTCTGTCAGACCGACGATTTCATTGCTCTATAACTTTTGGACAGATGCGTATTTTTAGGTTCAAACCATAGTGGAACTGAAACCCCAGACTCGAAATAATAATAAAACACTCTAGTCCAAAAACAGGAATATACTATTCGAAAGTTAGAAAATTCACAAAAAAATGTCATAAAGAACATGTGAGAATGCATTATTTCTTCTGCTCCAGCGGACCAGGTATGAAGAGCTAGGGTCAATAATATACACGTAGGCGTTTCCTTTATGAGCGACTAAAGACAGATACACATATGTGCACTAGAAACGTTACATGACATGACCTTGTATGTAAATGCGTGCTCGAGGTCTGTCTGAAGGGAGCTTTCGAAAGCGTAACCCGCTAATTGGGAGCTTTCGAAAAAACATCAGGGCGCGTCGCGACGCCAGAAGGCATAGAAGATACATAAGCAGGAGCCTTTCTTTCGCCTCCATCAAATTACATAAAGTCACGGGAAAAAAAAATATTCACGCACGGTGCTTATAAAAATTCTCCGGTTACATTATATTGCATTGTATCAAAGAGAAGTTGGCAAGAGGCATCCGTAAAGAAAGTAAAAAAGGGGGGGGCCGGGGGCGTGCAGCGCAGAAAGGAAGAGACGTCATAACATAAAGCACAGCTCATGGTATAAGGAAAGAAAGAGGCTGAAGAAAGGAGGGACGGGAAGGTTGAGAGGAAAGAGAGAAGACGTAAGGGTTAGAAAATAATTCCCATGTCTATGGGGGTAATCTGTTTTCTGTTTATGGCGACTGACGCTAAAGGAAGAAGAAGAAAAAAAAGAAGAGGGAGAGCACAAGCGAAGGGTGTTCTGTTAGAAACATACATGTATATGTCCAGACCTCAAGGGCTTCTTTTACCCGATACTTATTCACGTTATCGAACATGTCCATTACTTTTTCTTCCTTTTCAACCCCTTCTTCCTTTTTCAATCCTCTCATGCGTCAGTTTCGTTTCCCCCCATCCCCCCGTCAACCGCTATCTCGCTCCTTCTCCTTCGTACTGGTAATATTGTCAGTCTGCCAGATACATACTTTCTGCATGCAAGAGCGAGACGAAGATACCGTGTGGCGGATTGGTGCTTTATGGGGTTAGAACACGAAAGGGCCACCCTTTATGGTACAGCCATACCTACAGGATATGGTTTGCCCTATCTTTATTTCCTGATGGCACGGAACTGTGCCATCCCCCATTGTTTTTTGGTAAATTAAAAGGATACCATGAAATTCCATAGCTTCGTTTCTACCGACCACGTATGCAGGACTCATGCGACCATGGGACACCGTGTGAACTGGAGTACGAAGGAATGAATGCATCTTTTTTATTCTTTCCTGACGTTGCTTTTTTTCAGTCCTTCGGCCGTCTAAACGTCATTACGAGCGAGCACCATCTTAACTAAAAGAAATAAACTATTTAGCGGGTATTTTAGAACACTTGAAAACGGTCCCTTCTTTCGATTAACTGCTCGCGGTCACGCGAACGGCAATCCCTTTCGAGAATCCCTATCGTTTTTCCTGCCGCCATAAACTTCCATCGGTACAGCTTTATTTCCCAGATCGTAATCCCATGACTTGTTTCATTGCTGTCCATGAGATTATTTGCAACCCCCTTTCTAGGAACAGCGGCGCGACGATATAGATACAAATAATCGAGCTCGATTATCTCCTTAGTCGTTAGACGTATTAAATTGTAGCAATGCAATTTACCTTTAAGTCAGAAGTTTCATGGCCCCCCAATTATCCGTAATAGTCATCGGTACCATGGAGACGTCTGGATTAGAATGTTCGTCACACTTGATGATTCACAGACAAAGGTTTCGGAGTCACTCGAGTTGGCAGAAGAAGAATGGTAACAAAGATAGCGAAATGAAATCCGATACAATCGAGTGAAAAAAAACGTTAGATATAGTGCTACACAACTATCACTTAATGGGAGTCCGATCTATACTGTATGAGCACGCGGATAAGACTGAGCGCATTCCGCCACGAGTGAGCACGTATCTTAGACTCGGCAGCGCTCGGCAACGCTCGTGAACCTTCGGAGCGAAGCACGTGGCCGGTCTGTTTAGTAATAACACTACTATCAGCCAGACGATTAATGGGGAGTAGAGAAAGAAATCCTGAACCTGTGCAGCCACACGGTATAAAATCTACCACACAATATATGCACACAGAAAGAATAAAAATAAAAATTCGAATAATGTTCAACATATGTTCATACAAAATTAACATGTATTTAACCCCGTGCACGTATGTTGCACAAATGTACAGCGGATACTGATAACGATTTAAAATGTATTTAAACAGCCAGGACGTAACCGAATATGTACTCGAAATGAGGGTTGACCTAAAAGGGGGGATGAAACATGAGAAAGTGGTAGAGAAAATCATGGTTGAACTTTCATCCATTAACGTTCGAAGGACGGCTATTTGCTCAAGGATAGAAGTTCGAGAGGGGGGGAGGAAGGGGTGAACTCATCAGTCACGAGGGTGTGACAGCCAATGAAGGGATGAAGGTTGGAACGAATGAATGAACTACGTCAGAGAGCGTAGGTTCTCCAACGTTGAAAATCAAGGGTGCAAAAGGTGGCGGAATACGAGAATGTTGCACGGTTGGGTTGGTAGGTTTGATGTATTAGTGTAATTTGAGAAACCCTGTACAGGCCTCCAGCTATACCCTGTAGCGTGTACCCACGCGTATACCCACCGTGATGCAACAGAGAAATTTCGACTGATAGCGATTAATTAATCAACCCTCCAATTTATCCTTTAGGCAAATGTCTTTATTTTCACCCGGGAACTCTGCCGAATTTCAAATTTATTCGGATCACGTGACACTCTTCGACTATAGCGACGCCAGCGATGCAGTGGTGAATTTTGGAACCTGTGAAAAAAGTTCCGTGGCTCGGATGCTGTGTAGACTTCATGATCCTGGAAGGTTCAAAGGGTTTTCAAGAGGCAGAAATGCTACTGCGTGGAGAGGGGATTGCTTTTCCGTCCCTCCCGCTACCAATACGCATTGGTATTCACAAAGGATAGCTGAACGCTTGATGAGCCAACCTGACGTATTCGACACACCCCTATAGTTCACACAGACATACGCATACTCGGCTCTTGTCCGTTATGCCGTACCAACCCTCTATTTCTACCCTTGCTCATAGCTACCATCCGCAAGCTACCACTGGTACCTAGTACTATTGTTATTCCGTGCTGTATATACAGTATGTACCCATGGGCCCATGTGCTTTGATACCCATATAATATTTCTATACATGGCATACAGAGTATTAATGAAATTTCGAATAGTTTAGCAAATCTCATAATTTCCTAATTAAAGGCTAATTGCTGTTAATTCAGGATTCCCGAAGTATAGCCACTCTGGTCACATTCGGAATCGGGATAAGCCACCCAGATACCATCCCAGGACAAAGATCCTAATAGGGGAACGAGAATGTTCTTGGTCAGCCTCGTGGACCATCAAGAATGCGGATACACAGGATCACTAAGGAAAATTCGATTCTGTATAATCGCGAGGACTTCTCATGCGGTCGACTGCATACATAGACTAAAAATCTCTCTTAGACGCGAGTATAAGAGGGAAAGAAAAATGATGAAAGGGGAGCAAAAAAGGGGGAAAGGTAGGTGGAAGGGGAGAAGGTCAAGGGTCGTGATGAGAAATCTTACCAGTTGTGCCGTTTGATTTGTGTCCTTTCGGGATGTGGAAGGACCTGGGACACGGGCGACTGGGAACAGAGGAGGAGGGACAAGAAAATCCACCCCTTAGGCAGGATTGACGAATCGTTTCAATTGTCTTTCCTGGACCCCTGAGACTATCCAGGACTTACTAATAAAAGTCCTAATACGTTTTCCTTCGATTCTTCGTTTCCCTTTCCTATTTCGTACGTCCAAAAGTGACGACGAAGTTTCGGTAAGAATTTTTCGATCGTTCAATTCGTCCAGTGATAAAGCAACGAATGAAATTGGAAAATCTGGCGCGCGAGCTGCACAGATGCGAGTCCGAAGTGGATTGACAGCTTTGCATAAATTTAACTTTAGGCCCCATGGTTAACCAGATCCCCTTTCACGAATCTAGAGTTTATGAGAGCCGGCAAGTTACTCCCCGATGAGCGATTCCCATGTAAACGACACCCGGACTGTGGCCCATACACGTATACACTGCCCTTTGGTGACCGGTATAAAACTTATGGACTCGTGCAGCCAAGTGGAAAATTTGTGGAACTCTACGTAAACTGCACCTGCAACCACTTGCGATTGCATATAGATATAAGCACATATGCCGAATATATTACATACGTGGACAGTGTGGAACGTGCTTTAATAACTTCATGAGTGGACATATGTTTCTAATATCTGTATACATAGAGTAGCTGTAGAAAAAAAAACTGATTATTTTCAGATGACGATTTTCTCTCCTCAAAAAAATTAATCAAATAACTGATAACGCTCACACGTAAGTCGATAAAAATTTGTGAAGCTAATTAAGAAAAAAAAAGAATTTCAGAATTTCCTGGACTCGAATTTACATACGTTGAGTATCGTGAGCTATTACGTACGCACCAAGGAAATCGCATCGAATCGAGGAATATATTCGGTGGCACTGGTGAATATCGAAGGGATGAAGTGGCTGCCAGTAGTGGTACAGCCCGAGGCATGAAATGGGAAGGAATGGGGCCCTTTCGAAAATGTACGATATATTCAAACGTTTTGCGGCGGCCAACGGGCCGACCGCAAATTCTATTTGGTCGCATGGTAAAATGCGTAGCGTATGCTTCGAAGGGTTCTCCTAGCTGTATACAGTCCTGTACAGTATTGTTATAGGGGTAGCTAAGGGATCTGGCAAAGCCGTACACTTACTACTACTGCGTTCAATCCCCCTTACGGTGCCACGTCTCTAATGGAGCCTCCTGTACTCGCTCCACTCAGGAGACAAACTGAAGCAACCCTTAGCGTGAATTTCACGTGACAGTCCGGTGAAGGACTGTTTGTCTCAATAGGTTAAGGCTCCTCGGAGGGTTGAAAATCCAGGGAGGTTTAGGAATAAAAACAGAAAGAAAGAAAATAAAGAGAAGGGGAGAGTACGAAATACGATAAATTTCTGCTGTGATCCGTGAATTTTTGCTAAGAAGGGGAGGCGGGGGATAAAATAAAGAGAATACGAAAGGAAAACATCCCTTTAAGATTTAGTGTGTCGGAAGGGAGGGGGTATGGAAAAAATCTTAAGCTTAACCCTCAATCTGGGATGGTATCGTTACTTTTTATCTTACAGTTTAGTCGCTCTTTCTTGCGGGGGTAGTTAAGGGTAAAAGAGCAAAAAAGGAACTTTTCTAAATGGTACATAGGGTGGTTTATGGGTGGTTGTATGTATATATATATATACTGTAAGAAGTACTTAGTAAGGTACCTACGTATAGACGTTAGGAGAAAAAGCGAAAAAGAAATAGGAAGGGGTGGATTGAAAATGAGGGGGTTGCATTCTGTCGTACGAGGGAATGGGAATATATACGGCGATTGCCTGAATAGAATTTTGTATTCAAAAAATTGCGAGGACCTTATGCCGATACTCGCGAATCGAATGTCAGGTTGGAATTTAAATAAATGTCCCCGAGCACGGAAAGATCCCCACTGGCTAGAACATTCACGGGAGCTCATAGGGGTGGTTGTAAAGAATAAGTATCCCCGTGGAAAACAACCCCACGGAAAAATACGGAGATATCGGAAACCACAACCCCTTTTGTTATTCGCAAATATCTCCGTCTACGTGTATTGTTCTCGACGGATACCACTTGTGTCGAGATCCACCCCATTTCCGTGTAATATTCATACAGCCCAAGGAAAGCATAAACCCCCAGCTTGCACATCCGTAACAAGTCCCCAAACGGTCAAGAAGATAACAAGATTATTCAAGAAGCGAAGAGAAAACTGATCCAGACACCTTGGCGTGTAGACGGAAGACTCGCAAGTTGTCCGCAAAGTGGATTTAAGGCGAGGAAAAAAAAGGAGTATTAAAAAAAAACCACCGCTTAAACGTTCTAGTAAAACAGCCCCTAGTCACTGTGCAAACTTCTGTATTTAAATAAAGGGTATAGCCTATATACATATATATATATTTTTATTCATATTCAAACCCAATATAGGCCCAAAGCAAATAATCACGAAATACCAATCTCGGAGTCACTCAACTCCCACGAGATACGTATATATGTATAAGCATATGTAGATATGTGCGGTGTGTCTACGATTTATCCCGTAAATCCTCGGAGACGTTTTAAGACGTCCCACGCGAGGGCGGTTGGCAAACAACCCCACGGAGAGGCCCACCCCAGCGAGACACGCGAAATATCTCCAACTCTCTAGTAGACCAGCAGTGTCTGTCAGGTTTCGACTATCCATGCCAAATACGAATAGGGAGGGGCTATACCGCTATACTATAGAGGCGAAGAGCCATTTCACGAAGTGCTCTATTAGTATTCGAGATTCGTGTAGACAATCCATCTGATATGGAAGTCGAGAATTCGAGGTATCTCGATAGACTTCCTACAGCCGGCCAATAGCAATGCGGATACTAATAAACGGCCTACAGGAATTTCATGTGACTATATTGTGTCATCGTCATCCGGCGATCTAAATGTAATGAGAAAAAAAAGGAGGAAAAAAAGAAACGAGTAAAGGAGAAGGAATATCTTAAACGACCATCAATGAGCGCGAAGGCATCGAGCCCTCTGTTAAGGGCTGTGAAGTGATTTTCAGAGAAATCCCTTTTGGCACCCCTTTTAACCCCTTTCTTCGAGTGTAACGGAATACGAGCCCGTGGGTATTATTTTTAATTGAATTCTCCTGATGAAATTTCACCGACCAACCCCCAAACATGCACTAGCTTACCCCTTTCGTTTGTCTCTCCCGGCGTAAATACGCGCGCGCGCGCGCGTGTGTGTGTGTGTGTGTGTGTGTAGTATATACACAGTACCGACACCCACTGTCGGAGCATCCCTTAAGTACGGGACGAGAGGAGGAAGCGGAGCTTAGATGGGTGGGTGTCTAGTGGGTGTATATAACTACTGGAAGAGGCTGAGACTTATGTATATCGCGAGACTCTCTCGGCTTCATTTTCTAGCAGCCCCTGTTCTACGTACTTTCACCCCGTGGATATTTTCTCTCTACCGTTTCACTCGCTCACTTCTTCGGCGTAGCTTTCACCCCGTCATCCCCACTCCGTGGGTGCCCCGGTCGCGCACAGGATTCCAAGTATTCGCGGTTTACTTGAGAATGGGAGGGGGGGAGGGTGGCTGTTGCGCCCAGAGACATTGTCGAAGAATATTTTACCATCCAGGGTGGCGGTAACCAGGCTCTAACTCGCACATGCTACTCCGTCCAGAGGGTGTGAGTAGTGGGGTTGGTACATATCCTACTGCATATTTTTATTTGCGATACACCGCCGGAGACACGTCCCATGGTGGTCCCATTGAAAGCGCCATGACGAGAATCGAGAGAATCTGGAGAGATAGGGGTTGAAGAAGAAAAAAAACCATAAAGGAGAGAAAGTGAGATACAGAAAGAAAAAGTACAGGCAGCTCGTGTTCGAGGCAGGATATGAACCTCATGGGAATACAGGATTCGCATATGGGGTACGGGAGACTCTTACAGTAAAAGGGGGATGACACAGGTGGCGGTACGACGAGATGTCGGAATTTCTATGGCTGAAAAAGAAAAATATTTTTGCTAGCGCCAATGGATGGGATTTTGAAATTTTCATTTGTTTTATCGTAATGAAATTTCGTTTTGATTATGATGGACGTTATTTATGGGCGCCGGATAGTTCCAGGTGCAATTTCGGAAAATCAAAATTACTTCGGTCACACCGTAGCGGTGACGCGCAGTAAGAACACACCATAGGAGTCGACTGGCGACAGATGTTATTAATGAGTATTTAACTGGAGTTTGGGGCTAGACCGCTAATTAAAATAATTTCGAGTTATACCACCCCTTCGGCTTGGGTACCACCACCACCATCAGCGTGGCCACCATTACCATCACATTCTCCGGAATTCACCCTTACATATTAATACGTGCATGATACTTCAACCAAAACGTTCAGACATAGCCATGTTATATGTAAATGTTGTAGCGACAGGATGTACTTTCCAGGCGTTTTACTTGAAAAACCTAGTGGGTTTATTGATTGGGGACATCAAATTTATTGTGCCAGTGCGAATGATTTTACGGAGACTTTAATTTCCTTTGTTCCCAAGAAATCGAACGGCCAACACCCCACTGCCCTTCTTAGTCTCAGAATCCCAAGTACCAGCACGACCATGGAGAATAAAGGGAACGCCACACCGTTCGGGAGGGGGGTAGTTCTCTATGGGGCTTGAGAGTTGAAAATTTGCATACAGAGCATCTGTCACCAGCCCCTTAGCCGGGCTCGGCCATTTTCGACTTGGGTATCTCACGGCTTGGATCTATGGATAATGGGACACCATTCTTATGGTAAAATGGGGGTGAAAATGTTCGTCTTCAGCCACCCTCAGACATCCACCCCTACTTACCCAGCTATACGAGTCCAGATAGCCTGACTACTATTATCAGATTGGATATACGTTACTACTCTTATTACGGCAATACAAAAAAAATTATTATGCAACAATCCAAAAATGTTAAGCAACGCAGCAGTAAACGTCCAATAAAACAACCCCTAAACGATTTACTCTTAAAACTTGATTTTTTCATTCAACTTTAACCATGCAGGTCCAGCTCATGTGTCGAACGTGCCCTAAAAAAAAGTACCAACATTTTTTCACGTTTCCACAAATTTTTCTCTTTTTCCCTCCCATCCTTTTCCAGCCCACTCGCCACTTCGACTTTCTCCGTTTTTCCATCGCGCCGAGACGCGAAATGTTTTCCAAGCACGAACTTCAACCCCTATTGAAATTCACCACGAACTCCACTTTCCATTTCTATCCTGTCACCCTGGGAGCCCTTTGTACGAGCATTGGCCACGTCCCTTGTGTCTGTGTACCTGTACATTTCCGTACATATAGAACGCGAGTGTGCTACGGTCCCCTCTGATCCTACTTAACTATCAGAGCACATTCGCCCTTGTCCTTCCTTCATCTTTTAATTTCACCTCTATTCTTAGCCATCTCTCCAACGCGTATCTCTTACGTACAGCAGGCCCTAGAATCTGCTGATTGAGCCCTTATTTCTGTAACCAGCCCATAGACGTACTACATGCACAAACGCCGCATTTAACATATTCATACATTACGTCAGATTTCATTCATACGAATGCACGAATAATACATGAACGAGCAATAGGAGCCACTAGAAATGATTAAGCGTAAAGTACAGAATCGTGTTTGACTCCAATTCGACGGCTAGAATTCATAAAATTAATAGGCCCTTATAGGCACTTGAACGACAGTAGGGCGTCGCACGTATAGAATGTATAACGCCGCTAGAAATAGGCATAAGGGTTGAACAGTTCGGGGGGGTAGGTTAAAGGATATATACAAAAGTATATAATACACAGAGTAAGTATACGTGAGCATAAGAGCGTAAGGGTGCATTAACGTCGTTACCATACTGTTACACTGCTACTGGCGGTACTAGCAAAGGGTGGTAGCAATGAAAAATAGGAGAAACTTATTAAACGAAAAACTTGAGGAGGGCGTTTTCTCCTCTTGATATATGGCCTCGAATATCCTGCGAGTAACGGTCCAATCCAATATCATTGTCAAATTAGGGAGCATTTTTCAAGCGACGCGTCATACTTTTTCAAAAACTTTTACTACCCTTCTTTTTTTGCTCCACTGTGTATGGGGTGTAGGTGTGGATTTTTTTGAGAAAAAAAAAGGTTCTTACACAACATTCTTCGTCCCCTCTATAACCCATAGAGCCAATTCGGCATCGTTTAAAGATCGAACGACGTCAATGTCTACCACCCCTTACACGTATAGCCGGAGGGCCGATTTACGAGAAACTTTTACTGATAAGCCATTGTCTTCCGCGAGGCCGCCACTTTCGCAAGAGCTTTCTCTTTATTTATACGGCCTCTCTCTTTCTCTTAGCTTTCGCCTGTGTGCTCTCGCTTCCTTCCTTTCTTCCTTCCACCGATGGCAAAACAAAAAGGGGGATGTCTTACTTGAACGCCAATGGCGTCTCTGCCGGTTAGATCGTATTAGGTAAAATTCTCACGCGAGGGGTAGCTGATAGCGACCAAAGGGGCAACTGTTGGAATTCGTCTTAGGAACATTCCCTTCGGTACCTGAGAGTAGGATTCTCGATGTCGCCGCCAATGCGGGGTTTATCGTTGGGGGTTTTACTGATCCTCCCTCTCTCTATGGGGACCGTCTATAGGAAGGAGAACGTTACTGAGATTCAAAGTAGGGTGGTTTTCGCGCGCACTATACCTTAGCCAGTGCACGTTAAGGGAGGAGCTCTACCCACCTACTTACCTGAAAGGGGATGACTTTTCGAGGATTCTACCAAGATTTACCTATTGCCCATATACTATATGGTGGAACTTTGCCAGCTTTTCTTCCTTTTTCCTCTACCAACGTTTTACCGCCTCCTTTAACAAGGACAAAGAGAAAATCTTACCAACTCAGCAGAAACATTATTTCCATTTGTAAAATACCCCCCCCCCCTCCCCCCTATATAAACTATACGCGTACACATATGTATGCATAGTCCGATATGTAATCAAATTCGTGTAGCATGCGGTGTTTCGGATTAGGTCGTCATCCCCTGTCGAATTTCAGACACGAGCAAGGGATGAGTGCACTTACGAAAATGCCTCTAACGTCCAGGAATCCCAATGGGGAAATTCTTATTGAGAATCACTCTGTCCCACTGGGTGTGTACCTACTTATCTACGGCGCACAAGTGGAAGTGCAGGAACAGAAGTCGTCCTCAGACCCGTGAAAATCTAATCCATGGCGTTAATTCACCCAGGACATTACCTATAGACTGTCCGACATTTATGGTGTGTAAGCCTACTATAGTGAAGGGAGCCATGCTAAGCCTTATGGCGTCTGTATATGTAGAGCCAGTAGATACTAGCTCGTGCACGCGGGATCAGCCTGCATAATGTCCATGGTGAATCTTACTTGACTACGATAAATCCAATTTTCCACCAGAACCCCCATACTCACGCCTATGGGAGTTTTACGAGTAAAAGAAGATATCTCCATTCAGTACAATCTACACGCGTGTGTCCTTTCAGTATAAAATTCATGCTATCGTTAACAAGTAGTGTACCGAAAATATCTCGAAGTTCTCTCACACGTTAGATCCGTTTGATCTGCCTGTTGGCACGTGAGAGCACGGTATGTAGTCAATTTGACGGATTGCGGTTACTGTAGAAATTGAAAGATACGAAATAATAATAATTTAATCGTTTATGGGATGCTACTCAGACACGTGCAATAGGCGTCTAGAACCACGGATGCAAAGCCCATAAGAAATAAAGCGAAAATAAAGGTCAACTGATCCAAGAAAATTGTTCGGGTAACAATAAGACTAGGGTAAAAAAATTAAAGATAGAAAAATATAGAATGACGGACTAGTCCGTGACTATTTGCCCTGACACCTTTCACCACGGTAACATCCCTCCAAGGGGAATTGACTTGACTCGTCAGACAGGAAGCGAAAAGTAAAGGCAGTGCGAAAGTCACTCAATGATGGAATAGCCCAGAGAAATGTTAGAGACGGGAATGAGGGGTGAAAGCAAGTCTGAGGGAACCCTGAGTTCTCGAGAACCTTGCCGTTGCCACCTTGAAGGGTGGGGACGAGTAAGGTAGAGAAATGGGGGAGAACTGGCGAAGAAAGGCTAACAAACTTATCCCGATCGAGGGGTGGTGGGTTTGGTTTAAGGAGACGGGCGGGGTGGTGGGATGAGCTACGTAGACTGACTGGGAGTCAGAACGGATGCCGCAAAGATGTGAGAAGAAACCCGCAAGAGGAGCCTGAAAGGACGAGGGGGCGAAGAAGAAAAATAAGAAGGAAAAAGTAACCGGGTGACGAGGGCGCGAGGAGGGCTTGAGCACGGAAAGGAAAAGAAGAAGAAAAAAAGAAAGACGAAGACACAGGCCCTTTTAGGATCAATATAGAAACTTCGACAGGATTTACACGCAGCGTGTGGCTGGCTGTATTTGATATCGATTCGTTTCAGTAACTGAGGAGCGTAACTAATTCCACGTGAATTATTTGTATCCGACTCTTCTTTATTTTTTTCTTCTTCGATATCGTCTTTTCTCCTCAAAAACGAACCTTTCGATACGGCATTATTGAGAGTCACTGGAGACTATAACCAGCGTTGCTTCGGGCTGCGTGCCTCGGTCTTCACGTTCTCTTTATATTACCATCACCACAATCACTGCTACTTACACGTACACTGCCACCGATATCGGCACTATTACCAATACCATCAATTCCATGAGCACAACAGCGTACACTTATGCAATTATGCCATTCACATACTCCCATAGAGGTATTCGTCGTGGTGCGCCTGATGTATTTTCTATAGCCGACCCGCCTTAACTCATGTAGGTCGTTGAAGGGCCGTGCCAGCGTCTAGAGGATTAACAATGTAGCTGATAGGTATTAGGTACTTGAAAAGAAAAAGAAAAAAAATTCGGGGTTAAAGAAAAAATCAAGAGAGAAAGAAAATGGAGAAATTCCCCGTAGGGAGAGACGTTGAATGGTCATAAGGGTGAGAGCGTTCGTGGAAGGAAGAAAAAGTGGAAGGGGCACGCGGATCGACTTTGGCACCCTTAAAAATTGGTTCGCGTGAAAAACGAGCTTGGGCGCAGGGGATGAGGGTGGTTGGTGCAGGACTAACCTTCGATCTCTCTTTCTCTCTCTCTCTCTCTCTCTCTCTCTCTCTCTCTCTCTCTCTCTCTCTCTCTCTCTCTCTCTCTCTC
>JARQSW010000441.1:842648-1009561 GCA_030142375.1 Calameuta pallipes | reverse complement strand
TCTCTCTCTCTCTCTCTCTCTCTCTCTCTCTCTCTCTCTCTCTCTCTCTCTCTCTCTCTCTCTCTCATTCTCTCTCTAGCTGTCGATACCCGAGGGTAACGAATAAAGGTAACGAACACATAGGTGAAAAGGGAGTCAAGTGCAAGGGTGCCAATAAGTATAGCTGTATATAAGGTACATAGGCAAGGGGGCTGGTTTAGGTAGATATAGTTAGGTACTTTAGAAAAGTTTAAGTCAAGTGGCTTTCCCTGTCGTTTCGCCACAGAGAAAATCTCCGGCTTTATTAAGGGACGTTTATAACGCTATGGTTGGCTCGTTATCGAAGGGCTCATTCTTTCCTTCCTCCATTCCATCCTTCCTTATTCATTCCATTCTCTTCTCTCAGGAATAATATCCGCTTCCCCTCCCGGGATATGGGTATATCCCTGAGACGGCCATTTTCTTATGCAAGTTTACTTAAACGTATTCACCCCGGGTCCAACAGACATTTACTCCTCATTCGGATTACGAATATAACCGAGTCAGGGAGAAGGGGGTAAGGTGAGATGTGCTTGGGGACGATTATATAATAATTATTTTTCAATTTTCTTAATTTCTCTTCAGCACCTCGTCTAATCAAAATATCCCCTAACGACGCTATTCGCTATTCATTATATCGTTCCTTCTCGGAAATACGGTCTTCGTACGTTTTAACTTAATGCGTGGCCTTTACCGCGTATCCAGAAACACGCGTGCGTACGCACTGTACTGTTTCGATGCGCGTACGTATATCGAAAGGGAGGACCTTTCCTCGATGTCTGCAGGGCAAGCCTTCTCTATTTGTATAAATTCCCCATGCGTGACTAAGGTATAAAGTTACAGATACTGCAGGCTGCATTCCTGAGTGTATACTTGAAATTCGATACGTTTATAACGCACGCAGACTGCCATATGATGAACGCCACACGTGCGAAGATACGTGCACGTGCGTATATGCACCTGCGTGTATGCAGTTTGCCGGGATAAATCGTTATCGTATCTCTCTCTCTCTCTCTCTATCACTCTCGAGCTTTCCCTCTCTCTCTCTCTCTCTCTCTCTCTCTCTCTCTCTCTCTCTCTCTCTCTACTTCTATCCGTAGATGCACAAGGCTATCGGAGGCCCATAAATAAAGGAACTGACAGAAGAACAAAACAAAAGATCACGAAGTAAAAAGGTGGGTAAGAAGAGGAGCTAGGAAAAATAATAAACTACGAATTTTCACTTTCCAAGAAAATAATATACGTATATCATTTTAAAACCAATATAAATCGATCGACTGATGATAATTTATATATTTGATAAATTAATCAACATAATTAACAGAACTTACCTATGCACATAGTCGATACTACTCCAAGCACGTAACTTACGAAATGACTCGTTGGTACTGTGCACAACACATCCCCAGGATCTCGCGCGTTTCACCATACTTATAATGCGTAGTGATGCAAGGCCGATCAACGAACAAAAAATAAATTATACACCTGTTTTACGACTTTTCACGAAATTTCACGCACCGACGCAATACCACGTTCGTCGACCAAGTATCGATATCAAATGCTTAAGGAATTCTCAGTAGAGAATCTGACTAAAATTCTACGCGTAAGACCCCACGCACTTTCCACACTTTCAAGGTTCCTGGCGAAATCGAGTCTCTCTCTCCACCTCTCCGTACCATTATTCCTGTCCCTGTCTCGCAGCATTTCAATTCGTCTTACTACTGGCAAGAATCTATTACGCGAGAGACTACCGAAATTTGCCCACTATCCCTACCATACCGACGCATACTCTACCAGTCAGTGACAGTCAGTACAAGACACTGACAATAATCACCGATGCTTACTATCCTATAGTCCCAACGGCGTATTCTAATATGCGTACCTACTAGGGACCATTGCTAGAGGCGTGTTTACCTCCATCCGAGTGTCCGCTTAACCGCTTATACACTTACACGCTCATATAGCGTACCACGCATAGTAATGTGCCTGCTAAGGAGAAAATAAATAGTCGACGTCATCTTCGATGGGTGTTGGACCGTGATTTTTCTTGTTTTTATTAACCAAATTTTAAGCCCGACCTTATCGCCATACACGCCGTAGAAAAACACGTGTAGATTTAATACGACAAAGTACTACGGGATTAATATCATTACCATAATCATATCTACGACGAGTCGGATTATTCATTATATTGAAAGAATCAATGCTCATAAGCCCCGCTATAAAGCGATATATGTTTCATCAATGAAGGGATTTAAAATCATAAGGTTTACCGTACTTTCGAATTCTCCTATGTCGCCGGTATTATTCCCTTTTGAAACTACAGCTGCCTCTTTTCGAATTCGAAATACATAAACAATCCCATGCGGCAATATCCGTAATTGCACCCCACCCCCCTCCTCCTTCTCCCCCATCCACCTAACTATCACCCGGACTTCGGCTATATTTCACAATTTTCATCCCTCACACGTGGAGAGGGTGTGGTGCCCTACATGCATGTAGCTCGTGTAACAGTGGTCAGCGACTAGGAGAGCCAGTTACGAGAGAGGGGTGCGTACGTGGTGCATCGGACTGTACGCATTCGCATGCGTACTAATATGTGTACGTATGTGGGGATGGTCAGAGACGTCTGAAAAAGCCTGTAGCAGCACGTGTGCAGAAGCGTGAGCGTACACGTATATGATCTACTGCGCTAATAACGACCGGGCAGCGTCCTAACGATGTTTTAAGCTGTAATTAATTTAGTAGCCTGCACCCTTAAGCCTTAAGCCTGTACCATACCGATAGTGCGTAACGAATATCGTAGGGGGATGGAGATAAAACGAATATCTGCTCCGAAGGGGGATGACAGGGTTAGGTGGGAGGAGGGCTGGGGAGGTTCGGAGGATGGAAGACTTTTTCTACCGCGATTTCTCCTGTGGTTTCCGACTTTTTTCTGGGAACGATGCATCCCGGTGGAGGGGTCGACGATATTACCGTGGTATGAGAGGAGGGGCGTCGGGATGTCGGGACGTCGGGACGCCGGGACGTCGGAACGCGCGGCGCCTGAAATCCTAGAGGAGAGTCTAGACGAGAGTCTAGGACAATGCCCGCTGGGAAAACTGCCAGGAGCAAGGAATAAAAAAAAGGAAATTAAAAAAAGGAAGGAAAAGAATAAGTAAGGAAGACGCACGAAAGACGCTGAGCATCCCGACGTCGAACTTTTATCTCGCGGTTTTCCTCGTCCTCTTTGCCGCGAAAGATATTTCGAATGCATAAATAACACCTCTAGGAAAAATAAGAGAAGCCGCGCATTCGCGCTGACAGGCTAATATCACGCCGTGTGATTTTCCTTATTAAAGGTCGCCACCGCAATGTGCTAGGTGGGTATAGCGAACCCCATCCGTACCCCATGAATTATTCAGGGACGTACCTATACCAACAGAACCACCCCTCCGTGACCCCCTGTAGTATATTCTCGCGCGAAATTTTTCCTCCCTCGTCCCGAAGGATTCGGACGTACCTCCGCTACTGTCAGAATCCCACGGGCAATCTTATATAACAGGTTATGTCCGAAGGCAGTGTTCTTATTGATAGCACAGTGCGAGCACGAACCCTCCCCCGTAATTATAATTAAAAGTAAAGAAAAGAAGTGAAAGAGAGAGAGAGAGAGAAATAAAAAAAAGTAAAAGTCATAACGAAGAGAAGAGAAGCAAGATGGTTAAATCCCAAAAGTATCGAAGCGGCCTCGAAAAGCCGATTCAAGAGTCCCGGGCGTAACGAATCTCTCTGGGTAATTAGGCAGATTACTTTCCGGAGTCGTTTAAAGCCCAGTGAGCTTCTTCTTCTTGCAGGATGATGGTAGTGGTAGATATAAAGGGTAGCTTTCTGTGATATAGGGGTGGCATCACCAAGCCACGGATAGGTACCACCACCGCTTACTGGTGACTACCACCAAGTCGAGACGGTTCTCCAGGGTTCCTTCGTACATGGAGTACCAGATAGACGAAGAGAAGAACGGGTGGGGGGAGGAGAAGGGGGATGTCGAAGGGCTCCAAGGGCTCCGAGAACAATTAAAGGAGGACATTCTTGGAGAGCTGGGATGCCGGGAGGCTGCAATTCCGAATGAAACTTCAATTCAACCGCGAGTGGGGGGCTAATCGACCAAAAAGCGCATTCCTACCGGAAGTAATGCTCAACGACTAATGTGCCTAATGGGTATGGACTGCATCACCCTCTTCATGGTACTTGTAGCCAACTCGTCATTCGTGCCAGACGCGAAGTTCTCTTTAACGATTCCGCGAGATTTTTTATCGTGAAAATTGTTACTGGCGTTACGTAGAAACGTCAGAATAAAATTCCCCAAGGAAAAAGCCACGAGTAAAATAGTGGTATAGGAAGTATACCCGTTGGCATACCTGTACACAATAGTTGAGAACGGGGGTTGAGACAGGGTGGGTCTCACCGCGTTGCTGGTCCCGTTATATTTACGGGACAGAGACGTAGCGTCGAGAGGATCCTGTTAATTAAATAATATTTTCTCCTAACCTTACCGGGACGCCGGAGTTTGATAAGGAGTCCAGAGAGGGCCACGTGAATGAGGGTACGAGAAATTGGAAGAAAGGGAGGAAGGGAGAGGAGCGAAGAGGAAGGAAAAGAAAAACATGGCCCTACTAAGAGCACTTATTGCAGTATTGAGATCGTAACTCAGGACGCAGAACCGTCATAAACGTCCCCAGTGACCCCGGGGTCACTACACAACTATACTGCTAACGCTGTTATGCCAGTATAGCCTGGACCTTCTAGCGAGTATCTATACGTATACCACTTTAGGTATATGTATCGCCTATATATAATAACTATACGTTATTATATCGCATACGTGTTGGAGTTTCTATTACGGCAGGCTGACTTCTAATTCCTTGGAATTGGCGCGAGATGCTATATAATAAAGATCCGAGAATGAAGGGACAAGCCCTTTCATACGCTTATACTTCTATTCAATATGTAATTCGAATAAGAAATAACATCTGGTACGTATATCAGTCGCGTCAAGTACGCGTGATGCATTATCAAATAGAGATACCAATTAACATTTGAAAATGTTAAACGCTAGGGCTTTGTATTAATCGTAGTGATGAGTGATCACGTGACCGTTGGCAGCCATTACAGACAATCTGGCCGCCCAGGCTGAGTAGAGCGTGCCAGGAAACTTCAACATTGGAAGAGAAGAGTTTCTTCGTGAAGAGATGGAAGAATTTTAATGGGTGCCTGGGTCAAAGTACCTACCCTCTCTCTCTCTTCTTTTTCTCTGGCTATCTCTCTATCTTTCTCTCTCCCTCTCTCTCTCTCTCTCTCTCTC
The DNA here is from genome assembly GCA_030142375.1 of Calameuta pallipes. Lineage (NCBI taxonomy): Eukaryota > Metazoa > Arthropoda > Insecta > Hymenoptera > Cephidae > Calameuta > Calameuta pallipes. Next base: position 1,004,202 of record JARQSW010000441.1, on the reverse strand, counting down.
TCTCTCTCTCTCTCTCTCTCTCTCTCTCTCTCTCTCTCTCTCTCTCTCTCTCTCTGAAAGATCGCTGATAATAATACCTGGCGAGAAGAAGAAAGATCGAGAACGAAATTAGAGGCAGCAAGAAGGAGTAAAAGTTAGAAGGAGGCACGGAGAAGGAAGAATAAAAATAGGAAAAGGAAGAATAAAACTGCCAGCTGGAATACACGCGTGCAACTATTGGATCGTTGCTGGTCTATACTATGTTAAGCATATGTTCCTATGGTCTGTCAAGTATAACGCCTAGTACCTCTTTTGTATCTCCCCTTTTAGCAGCATCCCTCTTCAGGGAGAGAAATGGACTCTCAAGGCATTTATACCCCAGAGGAGGGGGTGAAGAAAGTAATAGGAAGGTTACTCGAAACGAGGGAATATTCATAATGCTAGATTAAGCGTGGGAGTGGTGCTGCTAAGGGTAGTCAACCTTTCGGGAAGGGGGATGGTTAAGGTGGGCCCCCCTTGGATTGCCGAACTAATCAAGAGCCCCATTTCATTCCCCAGAGCTGCTGACAGTACCTACACGTACCGTACTTCCTTCATCCCTTGCATCCCTGACTCCGTCCTTTCTAAACTGTCCTCCTCGCAGCCTCCCCAAAGGATAATCTCCAACAAACAGAAACTTGAATCCCACCCTTGTCCTGTTCACACCTATAAGCCAAGACGTGCAAATCATTATTTTTATATTCACCCTGCTAAGTGTACAATCTCGTTTCAGTATTACAATTGCGTTACAATTTAGAATAACGATTTCCAGCAGCCCCCCTTGCGGCACGTACTAAAAAATGTCCGAAAGGTAAAACGATCGTCTGGAGCAATCTGGTCTACGCGACCAAATCCAGCCTAATCTAATCTAGGCTAAATGTCAAGCACAGACTAGGAGACACGAAGTACGGTGTAACGAGTGAAGTGTAATGCCTACCAGCTAGCGGGATCATCGTATACCGCGTTCCTCAACGGATGTGACGTAAGATTAACGTACCGGATAATGACAGGACTGGCGTGACACGGCATCCTTCCCCTATATACCATACTATATACACACGCTGCCGCCGCTATTAACCCTTTTATTCGAGATTTCAACTCCCCACCCCCTCCCCCCTTGAAAATGGGGAGAAATTATCCAAAGCCTTCCTCGTAGTTTCCCTGCCTTCCCACCAGCCCCTCCCGCAGCCCCTCACTCGTTTCTAGCCCGCGAAACTTTGTTTCTACAACGTTGGCTGCCCTTGTAGGAATTTAGGGCTGTAGGAACAAAAAATTCCCGCACACATATTTCTTTTAACACCGAAATACCTCAGCCAGTGGTATTTCCAAATATGAGCCTTGGGCTAATAAAATATAATCTCGATATCATAAATGCTGCTAATGCTGGAAACATTTTCCTACGTGTGTATATGCTTCACGTTGGGGATGTACGATTGGTTTTATCTATTTTATCAGCTATCCATTATCGCCGAGAGCCGTGCGGCGCGCTGGGAACGTTTGTACCAAAGTGATGAGTCTATGGGGAACTATAGGCTATAGGATTTTCAGGAAGGTTTATGCGCAGGAGTTATGGACCAGCGTATAGCAGAGACCTCTCGATAGGTAACAGTGCGAGCTACAGGCTAGGGAGAGTGGTCGAAGGTCTTTCAAGGCTTTTCAAAAATGTTACATGACACAAATTAAGATTCAAATTAATTGATAACGCACGAAGAGTTGGAAGAGGAAGTGGAAGAAAAAAAATTAAGGAAATTCAATGCTACCCGCGAGAGGAAGTTATGAACCGATTTTATGTAAATTTATGCAACCCAGTGAGAAGAACCATGCATTACAAAGTATATATTACATCATCCTATACACTTTCATGTTAAAAAGCTCTAGCCTATCCAAGCGCGATTATCAAAGTCAAATAATTAATGTTTCAAAAATTCTTGTCCACAATCCTTTAATAACAGACAGGAGTCCTGGTACCATTAACGTCAGCACTCACAACCCCCGCTAATTAAACCCCATAAATAATTAATTTATCGATAATGGAGTACACCTATGTACAAGCCGGACTGCGCCCATGGGAAATAATTATTTCATTATCGGAACTAAAATAATTCTCGAGCCCCACAAATCGGACACTTTAAAACGCCGCTTCGAAAATTTCCAACAATTAAATGTCCCACTGCCGCCCAGCATTACTTGCATTCCCCTCGTTCTCGTGTATACTCCATTCAAGCCCCGTGTTTCTTCCAAAAAAAAAGATCAAATGAGAGAAAGAAAAAAAATCTTCAAAAAATAGTTGCTCGCACAGGGTGCGAAAACGATCGTCGCAATATGCAGTAAAACACCGAGTGCAACAATGCGAGCGGACGACCTAGTCGCTTTCCCGTCCCCTCCAGCCCTCCCCCCCCCCCACCCGATACAAAAGGGGGTGCGCGCACCCCGGATATATATGGGGTGTCTCGTTAATCAAGGGACACCCATAGAGTCAGGGGGTTGAAAGAGGATAGTACAGAGCACAGGGGCACGTGAGAACAGAGGGACCCCACGTATCGACAATAGGGATTCCGCATGTGTACACACGTGAGTACGCGTGTGAGTACACGGCTGAGTATTTAACGGTTGACAAACGAGCCGCGCGTTGTACACTTCGTGCACTGTCGCCCGGAATCGGAATAGCGAAAAACCATAAATTTAACCATTAACCGCGATTAATAGCACCGAGGCTGTTGGTTTCACGTTTATATAGCAGGTACGGCATACGTATCTACGCGTGTTGTTCTGCGCGCAGTCGGCAGCATATGAAATACAATATACATGTGTAAAATGAGCGCGCATTTATGAACAACATGACGGGAATACATATGATGAAAAAAGAAAAAAAAAAATCAAAGTAAAAAAATCTCAACCATAATTACGGGTCAGATTTGACTCTTATCTCTGCCTTATCTGTTACACGTTATATGGTCAATACATTTTTTTTGTATTTCCTACGTGATTCTTCGACAGGAATGGCGGCGTTTTCATTCGAAATGGGTCGACTCGAAAGCAAGAAGATGTGCCACGACGAGACCATCTGGTGTACCGTTAAGCCGCGTTTACACTTCTTTTTCTCTAGTGCGCCTGCTTCTTCTCCACAGTCTTGGCTTTGGCTTTACCTACAAAGGTACCAGACCTGACTGTACCAAACTGGCCTTATACTTTATTTCCACGCAACTCCAACAGCTAGTGTAATCGCACCTTTGTTTAGGAATGATGTATGCTTCCTTTTTATTTTCATTCTTTTTCCCCTCCACGAGGCAACCATCCGGGATACATTAAATTGGATGCACAAGACCTATCGAATATTCAGGTAAGAGTATACCTTGGACGTTGTGGTAGCACTGAAAAACCAATAACGACTTGTATCGGGGATTCATTAGGATCCCCTTTGGAGTCTACATGGGAAACGTTAAAAACCTTTTAAATCGTAAAAGGGAAAAAAAAGCAGACAAAATAATTAAAAAAAAAAAAAGAAAAGAAATAAAAGACCAGGAGAATAAAACGAAACGTCCGTACGACGCTGGGGAAGTTACGGACCGTCGAGCATCGTGAGAGGTATATAAGCAGTGCAGGGTTCAACACGTGGGGCTCTAGTAAATTATTCGAAATTATCACCGAATTCCAAGGGAACAGCCGGGAGTCTGGTTCGCTCTTCCTTCTCTTCTATACAAGCCGACTGCCACATAACGCAGAGAGAGACTCGCCGACTGGTTTTCGGGCCACACGCGCTTCACGAATCATTCTGTGTCCCTATCTCACTCTTCGTCTTTATTTTGTATGTTTATATATAAACACACGCAAACACGGCCACCATATATATATCTTTCTCTATCTCATCAGCTCATACGAAAGTTCAGAAATTATTCTCTGTATCTGTCTCCTTTTATCTCGCGTACGCGCAACGCATGAAAAAGACCGTCTAATAATCTCTGCGCTTCTCATGACTACTATATAGTCCCTTATCTCGCTTTTACTTTCGTGAATTTTTTTATTCATACATAACGATTCGGCTACTTTTTTGTCATTTCAAATTCCGCCCGAACCGCCGCCAACTTCTAAACCCGCCGTAGTACCTGAAACTACCTACAGCACGAGGGTGTAAATCGGTAAACCGAATAAGCTGAAGAATGAGGGGACGGAAGAGTCGAGCGAAATGAGCCACGGGTGACGTTGGCAAATTTCGAAAATTCCAATAAGAAAATTTCTATTGGCAAGAGAGGAGGGGGGCGAGACGAGAACAAAAAAGTTCAACGATGTCGCTGCGAGCGTATATATGACTTCCTTTGGTACAGCCACGGACACAAGTTTGGAATCGTAAGATAGGAAGCCGAGGGAAACGTGAATAGAGAGACAGAGAGATAGAGGGGATAGCAGAGTATCGGAAAGAGAAAGATAAAGGGACTACCGACAACCGTAGAAAGAACGAACGACAGGGTAGAGCAGAGATACAGAAGCAGGTCTTCCAGTTTTTTTAACAACCACCAAACAGAAACGACATTCTTTCCCTCTTCGTGTATGTCCTTACATTCTCTATATACTCCTGTCCATCTCTCTGCTACGCTATACTATAATCAATATAGGCGCATGTCGATACCGTACTATAGTATATACATATAATACAAGCCCCGGTTCCCTATACAATATAATATTGAACTAGAGCTAAGATAAAGTGTCGACGAATAATCCTATAATCGTATGCGTACACCTTACAAAACTACATTACATAATTCATTTCCACGTCAGAGTGAATAAAAATAGACTATACGTAGGACTTATGCATATGTAATACATATATAAATATACTATAGTCAACCACATACATATAGGATATAGAAGTCCAGTCCCTTAAGGGTCTGCAATCAAGAATGTCTGTGTCCATTTAAAATGTCACATGTGAAAATTGTAATGAGCGCAACTGCAAGATAATACCTGAGTGCGGTTCATGCGCTACGGTGCGTAATGGGTACAGATAACGAGTGGCTTATCAAATGCAGAATCAAGTGGCCTACGTCAGCGATGCATCGACAAGTGAAAAGGGGAAGAGAACTGATAAAAATGTAACAAACAAAGGGAAGATAAAGGAGATCAAGGGTAGGATGTGTGGGGCTAGAGTGCACTCTACTTAACCACTTGACCTATCCAATTCTACCCTTACGCCGACTGCCTGACTGGCTAACCCTTACACGGCAATATAGGGGTTGGTAGATGGATAGACAGATATAGCAAACATTTTGCAAAGTATCTCTCAACCCTTCGAGATATTGGAAATTAAAATGTGCTCGCGTGCAGGGATGCATCTGGGTACACATGAACCCTTCTGGCAATGCATGTGTGTACACGTGCGTTTCTCTGCATCGTGGCAACGAGGATTGGTGCTGACAATGACTGAAATCACTCGGGTCCACTCAGGATGGAAAGTAGGACATGTGGTGCATCCTCCGGAGAATGAATAGGGACTTCACATACGTGAGAATCTTTCTTTTTTTTTTACTTGAAATTGCACGCACGAGTACATATTACAAAGGCATGGTTTTTTAAAGGGAAGGAACTCGAAGGTACTCTGTCACGCGTGACAGCCATATATGATGATAGAATGCGTGGTACATTTTTGATCACGAATAATTATCGAATGTAACCGACAAGACGACCATTCGAACTGACTTGCGTGTAGTCGAAGGGAAAGAATTTCTTAAAGCATTTCGGTGATCCAAGGATGGATGAGTCGATAGATTCATAGATCCCAGATAAACCCGAGAGAATAGATGGAAGTCAGATGAAAAACAAAAATGGGTAAAAAAGAAGTGAAACTGTTAGAAAAAGGAAGGGAAAAAGGTAATAAGCGTGGTAAGCCAATCCAAGGATTCCTAGAGTCTAGTAGACTTCGCCTATAGTACCTAAATATAGTATCTGTACTTAGGATTGTCCGAAAACGTTGTACGTGTTAACGAGCGAGGAAGAAGATACGTTTTAAGATGAAAAATGTCGAATGTTGAAAATTCCTGGAAGGAATCGAGATACATTATGTATCATTGAAACGCTATGCTATATGCTCTCGCACCTACGCCTGTATACATGAATAACTACGCATACCTTTCTTTCACATACAGAAAAGCAATTTTACTTGTGTGTTTAATGCCGCGCTGAGTTTCATTTGATGTCGGTTTTATATTTCAAAACGGCAGCCAACCACCACTCGAGCCTCTTCTGAAGACTCTTCGACGCTTCCTACGCTTTAAGCCACTGCCACTACTCTCGTTAATCTCCCTCTCTCTCTTTATTCTCTTTCTCTCTTTCCCGCCTCATCGCTACTCCAAGTTCCCCCCTGCTCTTGCCTCTTTTACCTCTTTCGCTTTATTTCTCGAGACTTCGTTCTGTCCTTTCTTTTTTCTTTACAGCTCTCCTATCCCACGCAATTCCACTGCACGTATACTCCACACTTTCTATGATAGGCTCCTCGTTCCCTGATGGAAGACCCAAAGCAGCAGGCTTCAAACTACGCGCCACACGTGCACGCATCCCAATGAGCAGGGGCCTCCTGTCTGCGAAGAGATAAAATAAAATACAGACCCTGACAAATTCATCAGCTTCATTATAAAGAGAGAAAGAGGGCAAAGAAGAAATCTTTAGTCAGCCTTTGACGAAATCTCAAAGAAACCGTGAGGAAGTATCTCGCTGTGTAAAGAATTATCTGAGGGCAGAGTGACTCGAAAAAATGAAGTTAACTGGAACCAAGTTAGAAGAAAAAGACAAGCAGAAGAAAAATGAAAGTACCCATCCCTGGGGATGATGCACTGTCTATAAAAACACAAACGGGCGCCGGGCCGGGAGGGTACGGGGAAGGACAGCAAGATGGAAGTAAAAGGCAGACCCGGCCAATCTGTAAGGGCTCCGGATTCAAGAGAACAAAGAAGCGTATTATTTCGAGAAGAATCGAGCGCAAGAAGGTATACGAAAAGGGACCATGGGAAACAACGGAACCAATGGAGCCAGCGGAACCAGCCAATGAAAAAACCTATCAAGAAGCGAAACCTACGTGGATAGCAGGTCCTGTGCCTATCCAGCATCCAACCAATGAACCAAGTGAACGAGTGTACCAACATTGCGGGAAGGTTTGGTATGTTAATTGCAGAGAGCGACGTCGGCCCGTTCGTCTTCTCCTCGTCTACCGGACATAACCTCACATTAACTCCTTCTTGGTCCCTCCTTCGCTCCCTCAAAGGGCCTACGATTCGTCCTGGTGGATCCTTTAGGATCCTCCTGCGGTAAGCGAGTGCCGCGCGGAGTAGGGCTCTCGCGTGATTCCTTCGGAATGACCCCTGACCTTCTGGGAAACGCGTTCTCCTTTACGGCGCCTTCCTTTTTGCCAAACGAAACTTAATGGAACCATAAGAATCTGAAGTGAACTAAGATCAAGCATGGGGAATGATGGCGAAAGAGATCCAATGGAAATCATATTAAATTAAATAGATAGACGCCTGCTCTATACCGGTTGGATTATAACGTTGCATACCAGAAGTCTTTACTGGACCGTCAGTTGGATAATTCTATGAACACCGACAGTTTCATAATAGTCATCTTCCTCCTCGTCATCATCATCATCATCATCGTTTTCGTCGTCATCATCATCATCATAGTCATCCTCCTCGTCATTATCTATGTGCCGATTATCGAGATTGTCAGTAGCGTGTCACCACTGCTTATGTATTATATAATACGTCATGCAGATATGTCTGTACCCTGTATATACATATATATCCATTACTATGACTATATGTCCACATGGATAAAAGAATAAAGATTCTGTCGATACAGAAGTACCATAGGGGGACACATCCAGTCATGCTTACCTGGCTAACATCACAGTAGTATTTTCATATAACGCACTATACCCAATAATATTGTGTACATTTCGTTTCCATTGAGCTATCCCATTGCACGTGGCAGGTGTCCTACCACTGTGCACTACTAGATTTATACAGGGTGTACCACGTATCACGTAGGATATCGTGTTCGCCGCTTAGTTATCTCCAAGATTCGTTCTATCGGTTCTATCTGTACACACAGTATAAATTGGGCAGCTCTTTCGTGAGCTGATAGAAGAGAATAAAGGAGAAGAATAAGACTAGAAACACGCAGCGTGCCAAGTAAAGAGAAAAGGTTCGACATGAAAAAAAAAAATATCGACAAATCATCGTTACCCACGCGTCTACAATTTTTGTTATCTTGTACGCATCTACATATACAGTGTGTCTGCTATATCTCATCCCGGTGTGATTTACGCGCGGCTTCGATAGCCATTACCGATTCATTTAAATGATTTATGATCTATACAGTGCCTGCGGTACCACCCGGTATATAAAGTCCGTACACAGGACGTCGATAAACGTCCCGACGCTACTCGAGACGTTGTCTCTCTACCGCACGTCGCCATGCTCTTTGCAAAGCCACTCTGTGGCTTTCTAGTTTTCATTTCGACTCCGTGTGTACATCCATACAACCAGCATCCCCTATCTACGCGCTGCATCCCTTGCGTCAATTTTTCTCCCTCTATTTTGTGTGTCATCCGCTTCCATATGCCTTCCAGCCTCCTATCGCAGAGTCCCTTCACGCGTGACTTTATCCAGCCGCAGGAACGATCTTTCCAAAGTTTTCAGAAACGAGTATAACAAAGCGCGATCAATGATCCAGAATAATATGATCGATTAAATCCGACTCACCGCCAAAAGTGTGGCACGTACCCGCCTGGACACAGTTCTCGGCATTGGCTGCACGGTGCGCCGTGCATTGGTCCGTTCGACATGGCCTGACCACTCGCTTGATGTAGCATGCTGCAACAGTATAAGAAATGTTATAGATACGAGAAGAAGAAAAAAATGGAACAAAAGCCAAATATCATAAAATAAAAAAATGTAAACTTCAAAGATTCACAACGATTGTCGGGAACGAATGGCGGAAGTTGAAAATTCAAATGCCGGTGCGTATATGCGTCCCATTGTCAATATTCCTCTGCGCATACGGGGCAAACGCATAAGACACATAAGAGTTACGACGAATAAACGACACACGCGACGATTCCTGGAGAGGAGGCAGAACCCGCCTATCCCACCTTTCAATGGCGTTCATTCGTGGCACGCGTGTACCTTTAGAAACACACGGACGGGTGAATACGTGCACGCGTCTCACGATAAACGCATGAAGCGCATAAACGTACCAAGTTCGCATAGGTGTACCTGAGGGTACCTACTCATACGGCTAAAGGAAACTTGGTGGCGTGCAAGCCACTGAGCTCGAGTTTACGTACAACGAAGAAAGAGCTGGATGATAGTTAAGGATGGCGAGTCTGAGGATGCCGAAGAAGAAGTAAAGGAAGAAGAAGAACGAATCCTGGTCAGGAACAAAGTTAAGTGGGGATGCGCCTTACTACTCGTATACGTATGTGCGCGTAGGTACTACGTGCAAGTATATATAGGATTCACCTAAGGACGGTTCTCAAAGCGGTTCAAGTTTCCATGAAATGGGCCCCAAGGCCCGCTCATATCCAGTAAGCAGTGCCACTGGGTCTGCAGACTGTATTTACGTCGGAGTGTTCGCTTGGTGGACCGATTAATGAGCGTATAAATTCATTAGTGAGTTCAGGCTAATAAAAGCGAATCGTTTGACGGTTTTAATGCTGAGCGAATTACTATGGTGCTTATGGGGGGTACATAGGTACCATGAGGTTATATATATACATATATGTTCGATACATGTATACGTATATATATTGTACATTAAGTCTGAATACTCAGAGTCGCGAAGGGAGACTGCTGGCGCGTTCTAATGCACAAGGAAAATAGCTACTTGGAAACATGAGACGTAATTAGCGCCTCTTTTAAGTTTTTACTTCCTTTTTCTATAGGGAAGTTGCTACCATTGCACTCCCTCTTACGTTGCATTTTAATACAGGCAGATAAACGGAGGCACGTTAATGGTACGATATGAGGAGATCCGATGGATCCGTATAATTCACAAAATCGCCAATTAACATTCTCACGCATCCTGGTAGCGCTACTCACGCAGATACATGTCACGCTTTATGGTACTGCGGAACTTTATATGGGGTGACTTGAGCGTTTAGGAGAATCAAGAGTTCAAATAAAAGAAAACAGTTCGGCGGAGATACGAGAATGGCTATAAAAGGGGTAAAGGCCGGTGGTATGTGGAGAGAGTGGAAAAGATAAAGAATATAAAATTATGCATTCACATAAAATCGGACTAATTAAAATTCGAAACAGTTTATAATTATTCTTAACGGATTAAGAAAGGGAAGCTCGGAACGGCCATTTGCACTTATGAAGCTGCCCCCTCCCCCCTTCCCTTTGAATATATCCCAAGAATGTAAATATAAGTATGTGTACTATATGAAAAGTGCTTAGATTGGCTTAGATCCACAGTGACGAGGAGAGAAAAATGAGCTTGTGCGCAACGCAATAAAAATGAAGTGCAGAAAGAGACGTAAATAAATAAACAAATAAACAAATAAATAACTCAAAGCAACTGCTTGGTCGGTCGGGATCGTTAGGCTCGTTAGATGCGATTAAGATGGCCGAAGCAAACCCGTAAGTCGGCATTGCCACTGAAAAGCCATTAAACGTAATGACGAAGCCAACGATTGTCACTCGAAAGACGAAGATCTTACGGACCACTCTTTTATTATACTCGCGCCAACACATGTCCAACAAACTCTACATATGTTTCAACGAACTGATTTACACTATATCTATACACATACACGTGGGTGCACACCTGCACAAGATTATTTATGATTTCCCAACAGACAGAATGATGTCTGCTAAACGCATGTAAGACCTTACGTATATATGCATGTATATATGTATTATTTGACACCCATATAAAATATATGCAGACGCGTTCAAGTGCATACAAAATACATTTTGGGAATTAGATATTCAGCCATCCTCTATGTATAATTATAATTAATGACCTCTGACTTCGGTCAGAGCGCTGAATGTCGACCTGTTGAATCAGAACGTAACGTGTTGAGTGTCGGCTTGTGCATCCGTAGGCATCGTGTGCATATATATAACCGTGTGTACCTGTTCGCGGCCGGGCACGCTCCTTTGTGCATCAAAGATGGCTCGAAAGGACCTCCCGCCTTTACTTCCTTTACTCGGCAGAGACTTTCACTACGGTTAGCACGTTTCCTAAACGCGATCCCGTTTAAAAAATCATGAGATCAGGTTAGAACATAGATATACATTGTCATGGTTAATAATCACAATGAGAAATCCATGGTGAAGTCTTTTCCTGATAAGAGAAAACCGCTATGCTGTATAGAAATTAATAAGTTAATGACTGTTCACTTAATATTTTTACCTGATGAAAGTGATGGGGATTAAATACAATCCGCACAAATCCACTCGAAAATTTCCTTAATGTAAAGCACAGTGGCACATGCAGCGCGTTTAACATTGCACATTCCGTATTGTCGACAGCACACGATTTTACACGATTTTACACGATGTAAACGGTCTACATGGTGAACACTGTATGTATATGTATATATACACTGTACACAATATAATTCACTATGTATCACTTGCACGGTATTCCAATAGGCGTGGATTTCAGTACATGCATTGCATTACGTTACGCACTAAGGAGATTATACACTGGGGTTAGTTTTAAGTAATCGCACGCGTATTGTATTATGTTGCACGGTTTTGTACAGCATCAGGATGCACCTGTATCACCGGAGCGTCGAGCGCAGCAGCGCGATCTCTTCTCAGGGTAAAGATGCATCGTGAGAATCGTTGCATTCCAGTTACGATGCATCCCAACGAGTGAAATAAATAAATGGCAATAAAAGAGCTGCACATACCGAACGGTAAAGCCCTAGGAGCTCTTATCAGAGATGCATTGGAAAATAGAATTATTGGTAACCGGAAATGTTTACACTTACACCTGTATGTTTAATCTATTTCACAAATTGAGAATGGTAAAAAGAACCGACAAACCTTATAGGATTGTTACGAGTTTTACGGGGCCGCACGGTCACGGGACTACAAGTCACTGGGCATCACTGGTTCCAAGATGATCCTCCCCGGGAACCCCACTAGGTATCCTACAAGGTACCCCACCAGGTACCTTTCAATCCCTCTCTCTTATCGTAAGAGTAGAATCGGATCCCCTCTCTCTACAAGTCTACACTCTACAATCCAGACTCTACAGTCAACCTGACGACGGAAAGACTCTACTTGCTTGGCTTGGCTTGGCTGCGCTGCCGGCTTAAACGCCTCTCTTTCTCGTGTATCTCGATTTTCCAACCGAGACTTGTGCTGCTCTTGCTGCTGAGATGCTGCTCCCGCTGTTGCTGCTGCTTCATTCTCGTTTCAGGGCGCTTTGAAGACTCGATGAAATGCAAAGCCAGGGCCACTACGAAATCCTTGATGACCATTTGATGCGTGGTATAACTTGTAGGTATATTCGTGCTGGATGAATCTGTTGTCGTCTTGGGAATACGTGATGGTATTTTTGGATGAACGTTTTTCAGAGTTTCCTGGAAATATTATTAAAGGTAGTCGATATGGTTGTGGAACACTGAAGTAATGAAAACCAGAATTGTTTATGTACTTTGGAATTCTAAGATTTTTAAGTAATGACTCGTACTACTGCTGGAACTTTAATTTGATAATTAATATTCCTACTGGTTTGTTCCTTTCTTTCTAGAGCAACGGAATACAGTTTTTTTAAACTGAAATGGTGGGTCGAGGATGTAATGGAAAGTCGGAAGATAAATTAATGAAAAGGTCATCCAGGCAATATGGCTATGTACAATGAGAACACCTACAAACAGTTAAAAATTTCCCAGACATGTAAAAAACTACCGCGAACTTTTAAAATAACTGTATATTGTTAATCATGGAAATATGTAATTGTTTAACGTTCTTTATGGTAGGCAATTATTATTTTTATCACCGTATTTACATATATTTTAGCAACTTTTGGAAGAACGCCGGAAAGATGGTGGTTCAAACCCGCTAAACACCACATTGGTCTATGATTCGTATATACTCGGGAATCTTCGTGGATTTTCGTGTCACGTGACAGTCGCGCGAAATATGGCGCCGAGTAGTTGCGAAAAGCAGACGATTTTTCTTGGGGGGTTTTTACGGACATGCATATTATTTGCTTTATATTAATTTCCTCTTTCAGTATAATTTAAGTGACACAATAACGGGTCCTGCGTACAGGATGGTCTACAACATCAAATGGATCATACCGAAGTTACGAAACCCGACGAAACTTTGGAACATCGCAAGCAGCATAACCTTTGTGGCCGTTGGCATTTTCTCAAAGTTTATTATAGGTTTGTTCAATTATTAATATAGTTTATTCCCCGAATTTGCATCTCTGCTCATATTTATATCCTTCTTTATTAATGACGTGATCAATTTCTACTATGTTTAAGGTCCTATGAATTTTTTGTATTGAGACCTTCAGTCTTGAGATTAACTTATTGTAATCTACGACCTTAATTCAACCTCCAGTTTCATCGTTTTAACATTGGCTTTCTATTCTGTTCTCATTACTTATCGTGGCTGACCTCCAATTTTTACAAATTACAATGGTTGGTTTAATGTTTCGTCATTGTTTAGTTATCAGGGTGATTCAGGTATCACATACTTTGAAGAAAAACTGATAAACATGCATGCAATATCGGCAGTTCGCTACTTATTACGAGCTTAATTAATCCAGAGTTCAAACTCCAACTTTTTATATTTACCTACCTATGCATTTTTCAAATGTCTTAGATAAAGTGTTACATGTATCAGAAACCTTCTTGTGCGTCAGTTGTATTTAAATATTTTATGGAATTGTGTAATATTTATATAGCATATAAATATATGCTTTTTTATATTCAAAGAATTGCTAAACAAGACGAGGGTACACAACAAGCACATCCTTGTTGGAGCATTAAATCGAAAAGGAAATATACCATTGATTACTGTATCAAACCATCATAGTTGTTTTGATGATCCAGGATTATGGGGTAATTTTTTAAATGAAGGTGTAAACTCCTAATTCTGTTTGAGGAAATGTAACCGGAGATATGCGTTATTCACCCAGGTTCCTTAAATCTAAAACATTTGCTTAGTCGTCGAAGGATGAGATGGTCCCTAGCAGCACAGGATATCTGCTTCACAAACGTTTGGTATTCCTACTTCTTTATGCTAGGCAAATGCGTACCTGTGATAAGAGGTGAAGGAGTATATCAGGAAGCAATTAATTTTTGCCTTGAAAAACTAGCATCTGGTGACTGGGTCCATGTTTTCCCTGAGGGAAAAGTAAATATGTTTAAAGAAAACATGAGGTAACATTCCACTTACAATACCTTTAATGAATCTACATAAATCTACAAAAATTAGATACGTATAATGCTGCCATTCGATAAGGTCAATCTGACTACAATCAACAGGTTAAAATGGGGAGTGGGAAGGTTAATAATGGAATCACCAATAACCCCTTTGGTAATTCCTATCTACCACTTAGGAATGGACAAAGTACTGCCCAATGATCCACCTTATATAATAAAAGCTGGAAAAAAGGTTACAATGTACTATGGAGACCCGATAGACTTCAGTGGAATGGTTGCAGACCTCAGAGCGAATAATGCAACAGAGATGGATGCCAGGAAAGCTATTACAGACCGCATTCAGGATGAACTGCTTCGGTAATTCAACAAAACATTCCACAGGAACTAAGCAATCAGAGCAAATTACATTGTTTGTTTTATAGGTTAAAGACAATCACTGAGGAGTTGCATGCAAGGTTTTGACAACGGTGTGGCGGTTCACGCCGTCACTCGATCTAGCCAGAATTTGCGGAGGATTATGGGAAGCAATACGGTACACGAAGTGTCCGTCAGGAATGATCGAGATATAGAGAACTTGAAAGCACCAGATAGCAATAGACGAATGGTGGCGTACGATAAAAAAGAATTAGAATTTAAGTGTACAGAAACTAATAAGATCTAGAATAGAGAGGCCGCTTTAACGACACTAGGCATATGTATACACGTCTATGCATATTTTGCTATTTTTACAAGAATTCTTTGATCGACTTTCAATTATTGTCTTCATCAAATTTAATTATTTATACAAAAAAGGGGAAAAAACACGTGTACTTATGACACGAAGTGCAGGAAGACACGTGTGCATATAATTAATATAATCTAATGTACATATTAATGCTGAATTATATACAGTAAAAAAAAACGCGCAATCTAATATCTAACTTCTATATAAATACATAAACATACTTACAGAGAGAGAGAGAATATAAGAGAATAATAGAGACGTTACGGAATTAAAGTATAAAAAAAATATTGGGTAATTTAATGGGGGGTGATATTAAGCGCATAGCGTGTATTTATTATAAGTATAACCACAAATTAAAATGCCTTGTCTTTTATCACGATCTGCCAAACTCCTTCTTTTTCATTCTTACCGTCCTATTTGACAATTTACCTTTGCTTATTTAGTATTCTGTACCTCATAATGATAATGTCCTGTTAAAGAGTCAGTATTTACTATCCTGAAAGACAGTTCAAGACATTAATTTGTTATGTTCTTATGACAAATTTTTAATTCATATAGACAATACGAAATAAGCGGATATAAGCATATGACTCTGGGACTCGTAATCATACAGTTTAATTTTGTTATATTTGTCTCTTTGTTCGTTCTTTTTTTTTATAGATATTCACAAACAAGATATACAGCAGCACATTACAGTAGCTTGTCATATTCTCATATTAGAAATTATCACACCTAATACTATCAAGTACATGTACTGTGTACTTTTATTTTTGTCGTACTTTTAAACAACGACAGCCGAATGATTAAATAATCGGCAAGCATGATGTATTGGCACGAATATCTCCTTGGTGTGCACGGATTTCTAATCCTGGCAAGCACATATGATTTATTATAGTTTATGTGTAACAATCACCTAACGAAGGTCCATGGTGGCATAATAAAATACTAATAAACAGAAAAATCAGGATTCTACAACATTAATTACTTATTTTTTTACCTATTTTATTACTATCATTATCGCCTTCATTGGTACTGTCAGCAAATCATCTGTCAAGACCCAATAGAAGAAAGTCTTAAGGTAACGATAAATTCATCAGGTCATTGTTAGTTTTAATGATGTTATTTATCTATTTGTTACTGTTGCATCTTGTATGTTTTGTTGTTATATAATGCGCATGTAAAGAGACTGATAGCGCATTAAAGAATTTTAACGTAGATAATTGGACTTTATCTTATAATATATGCACATGTATGTATAAATATGTTCTCTTAGGCCGAAAGGGGAATGCTGTGCAGTTAATAAATAATTAACAAAGAAATAATTCGCTTAAACAAAAGAGGAGTTTAAAGAAGAATATCCTCTAAGTGTGTCTTTCTTTTCATAAGCGTTACGTAATCATTAACATCCCCTGACTCGGTCCAATACTAAACAGACATATGTATATTACAGCCATAAACAAGATATGATTTCATTTCTTAATTCTTTATCTCACATTGCCTACCCGTGTTATTAAACATTCCTCTTTAGTGACTATCTATATACAGGAGGTTATAGCCTTTTTCTCTTCATCAGCTTCTTTGCTTTCCTTTGTTAGATTTTTAATCTCGACCTTCATTGGTTGAAATATAATACCGTATACGCCTACTCCATTTGCGATTACTCAGATAAGACATCACCATGTAGTTGCATGACTCTGCCCATGTTATATTATATAAAGATTCACAAAATTCACCTGAAGCTTCTCAGTAGATATGGCAACAATATCCTCTTAAGGGTATCCTAGTGGTTTTCATTGGTGACCTTGCGAAGGTTAGTTTTATCAAAGTTACAGATGCTTCCTAATAAAGCAGTACGCTCGTTCGCGGATTTTGGTATGCTCTTGGAACTGCCAGTCGTCGATGATGATGTAGATACATTCGCCAGCATTGGAGGTGGTGGCGGTGGTGGTGGTGCCGCAGTTTTGCTTTGCAATTCCGTCGACCCTTCGAACAAAGCAACTTTCGTGTTCTACTTACATGCAAAATTTTAAAGACCTTGTTTGACTGTGGGACATGAATTTTTCATGCTTCCAGCCGCGTCTGGTGTCAATTATTATTCCTACTAAGGAACATGCAATGACCGTTCCTCTAATGGGATATTGGAATTATGGACAATGAAACAGCATGCAGTTTATTGTAAAATTATTGTTAATTTACTGTGCACCTACGTGAAATTAATGAACGCAGCACGCGCCATCAACTTCTGTGTCCAGCTGGTCGAAATAAACGAAGATGATCAGAGGCTCTTTGGTTCCTCGTTAAAGTTCTTAGTTTATGTTATTTTTGAAGATGATGAATTAATGAAATGCTATGTTGTATGAGGTACAATGAAGATTCTCTTACCATGAGACGGCGGTGTCAGCGTCCCGACGCTCGTAGCTGTTGACGTACTCGTAGGACTGTCCGAACGCTCCGGACTTTTTCCATTCATTTGCTTTGTTCCATTCGTACCCAGCTGATTGGATGATCTTTGCTCTTGGGCCAATTTCTGCTCTTTTTTCTATAAAGAATATTTAATGATACAGTGAAAAATATTTATGGAAGTGATTCCTTTGTGATTCATACTCTTTAAATGTTTTTCCCCCAGAGAAATGAATAGCCTACCAATTTTTGCTTGCGTTTCTTCATCTCTTCCTCCGAACTCATCATCTCCTGAACCTTAACCAATCTCTTTTGATGTCGTGCGACCTTCTGCTCGTCACGTAACCTCGACTCTGCTTTGTTGATCGCTTCTAAAAGAGCCTCCTTTAGATGACTGCTTAGCTTGAAGTGCGGTTTTTCAACCAAACCAACGCTAATTGGCGTCCGACGACTTAATTCGAAGAATGGATGCTCCAGGAGTCGGGTAACTGTTGGTAAATCTTGTTTCAATGCCTCCGGCGATAGAATGACTTCGAGAAGATTCTTTAGATTAGAATCACAATTGGGTAAATCCGAACATGTAGCTTCTAGTAAGGGTCGTCCAAAAGACATCTCGTAAAGCACGTGCCCGAAGGCGTAAACATCTACTTGAGTCTAAACAAAATTGAAGTATATAAACTTAAAATTGATTCTTTATCAGATTAGAAACTGTCCCATTTAGAAAACATACCGTTGCGTGTAACTTCCGTCTTTGCACAACATAGGGACGATAAAATGCCGGCAGTCCCAAGAGTCCGTTCTCCACATCTAATAACTTTGCACCATTCGATGTGATGACGACATTTCCTGTATGCAGATGACCATAAGGCAATCCCTTCTCATGTAGAAAACCTAAAGCCTGGAGAATCTGGTAATACAGAGAAGATGATGTATGGATTATCCTTAGGGTGAAAAACTATATCTTATGAAAGGAAGCTTACTTGGTAGGCATAGATAGCAATCTCAGAAGTGGTAAGAGATTTTGTCTGCTTTGGATTCCCATATTTCTTGATGAAGGGCTGCTTAGGCTTAGTGTGACACAGGACATCACGCAATGTGCCTTCCGCGTAGAAGTTCCTGATCATCAAAGCTCCATTATCGGTGACATGCTGATGGACGATGGTCTCGATATGCGGATGCCGTAGAGATCCCAAGCTTTTGAATACACCCTGGATATCTTTGTCCTGCAAATGCTTGTCAGGACCAAACTCAACCCAAGCGAGCAGAAGTTCCTGCTTAGGATTTTGACGATTTTTCACAGTGTAGTAATGTTTCCTTAACCGCCATCCCATATCGGGAATGGCCTTTCCTACTTCGAAGTTGGCATCACTACGCAGTGCCAATGACACCTGTTGCAGGGCGATTTCTGCAGAGGAGACGTGACAACGTTATCAATTTTTCTAAGAATCTGGATAGCTTAACGTACCATGCAATGGTGCCGTGTAGTTTTCAGGGTCCAGAAACTTTTTCATGGGCAGCGATGACGCCAGTATGGGATTCATTAGTAATACGTTTAGATAATTCTGAAAACAAGGTATTATTATTCAGCTTTTCAAGATGTTTCTTTAATGTATTTTCTTCTTTGCTTTATGAATCTAACGGACTTGCAGAGCTATTTGCCGTTGAGCTATGAAGTCTGGCTCCATATTGCCAATAATTCTTTTTGGGGGCAGTGGCAGATTGATGCCTGATATTGAGAGAGCCCCGTTAAGCTGGACAAAGTCATTGTAACGTCTGCTAACTCGCCACGATTTCTTTGGCAGTGGACCCCTTTGTGTCCTGATCACATATTCCTGAAAGTACAGGTAATTCAAAATCATAATGAATTTTAGAAAAATGTCCTAACGCTGTTATAGTTACGATTCAACTAATATAATTGTTAAAAATTCAAGAATATAATATCTTCTTGAACACTGTATAAACCTAATTTAATGCCAAGAAAGTAGTCTTTATTATAATGTTATTTATGATGCATTACTATATTCTATAAATTATTATCAAAAAATAATAGATACTATTTATATGCACAGTTATTAACATATATGACAGCTTACTAGGATTTTATTAAGTATAAGTGGCATTAATTCTATTTATGTTTCTGAAATATATATAGTATTTTATAAAGTTACATACAGTCAATGTGAAAGTATGTTCAGTAAAAACAATCAAGGATAAAACCAAATAGAAGCCAAACTACAGAATACGACTCCTTCTTGAAGTTCACTGTGGATTGTTAGTTTTCTGTACATAAAGCTCTTCAAGGAGTCGTATTCAGTAGTTTTACCCAGATGGAAAATAGAGAAGCAATGTATTCCTATCAATCCCTATAATTCCGTCATTGTGAAAGTCAATCTTCTTTTTCAAATAAAACATGAAATGCAATATTGTTCCAATATAAAATATCAGCAAATAAATGTTAATCACAAGTTCACACCAAGTGAAACGGAATCACGATTCATTGTTATTGAAAACAAGGTTGCAGCATACTATAAATAATAATTAATCCGAAAAATAATAGTAGTAACACACAACATACCGTGTGCCCGTCGATATTCCTGGCATTTTCAACGACGCTCGTGAGCTTCTCCGTGTCATCTAGGAGCACCTTATTTGTATATTTCTTCTCAAATATAGCCATTGATTATTAATCCGTGATAGTATTAACGCGGAGCCCGTACGGAACGAGCTGCGATTTCCTATCGCGTAGATTTCGCGCGGCGCCATACATGCCGCGCCTAAGATTCATTTCAGCATCGACATTCGCAATAAATCAGAATATTCGCATATACGCGTGTCGCCGACCTGCCTTATATGCCACAAGGAAGTTCCACCAAACAAGTTGTTTAAAATACTGATACTTCGTAACCACGTAACACGAATACTCGCAACACGACGGCCATATTGTTCTGCGCCCACAATGGGTGTATGTGTAGTTCCATTCCTGCAAGCGTTTTTACCATGCCTCTGCCTCTGCCACCACCGCGCTCTCGGCTCATTTTCGAACATACCTATACTGTTCTGGAGTACGTAAAAACGCGAAGAAACGCGAAGAACGTCAAGAAAGGGACCCAACAATACCTTAAAGCTGGCACATCTCCTCATTGGAGGAGACAGCCATAAGAAAAGGAAGGAAGGACAATACCTTAAAGGATATCCTAACCATACAATTTCAATGAATCACAAATATTTTACTTTCGCATACAAAGTGAATAAAAATATATTGCAGATGGCATAAGAACTTAAAACTCATAAGTCATTTTTTGATATAACCGTATTTAGAATAATAATAATAGGATCTCGGGAATTTTAATTTTCCCGCGTCACTCCGGAAGTGCAATTGCACATGATACAAATGGACAAGGTATAGCCACTAGCGATCGTATTTTGGTCGAGATTGCGCATTGTCCAATGATGCGCACGGTTCAAAGCGACATCAATTTTGCTTGGAGCGGACTCATTTACGTTTCATTTGGTTTCGTTTCGTAAGGAGATAGCCTTTCAAAATGGATTGAGTGCGGCGTGACTACACACATACGTAAAGTCAGCTAATCGGAGAAGAGAGACTCCAGTGACGTCACTATCCAAATGCGCAGAACCGCTGGTAGCTATACCTTGTTTATTTGTATCATGCAATTGCAGACGTGCCCAAGAGACAACTTCCGCCCGTACGGCTTGTGGCCGTACGTCGTCTGTCGAAAGTAATAATCGTGGGTCTGTTTGTGGAGTAGCAATTACTATCCGTGCTATTATAATTCATCAGGTATCAATACAGAACGTGCACCGAGATACATATTCCGCGAGGATAATTCAGTTACAACTGTATTAGGAATACACATTGAATTACCTACGAAAGGTATAGATATATAACTGTGTAGAGAATCGGGAGGCGCAGGCTTGAATTTTGGTAAGACTCCTCGTTTACGAGTTGTAAAATGCGTCGAGTATTTTGTCGGCCGATCGAAACCCACGAATCCACTACGTTTCAATCTTTATTCTCTTCTTCTTGAAATGTCCCATTCACGCCTGTCACGACTTAGTCGCGTGCTCAGCTTGTCTTACACAGTGAATATACACACTGTCAATCATCTGCTTGTGGAATCATAAATAAACTGTACTAGTAGAAGGTGCATGAAGTGGGAAGCCTTGAAGAAGATATCTACGAGTGAGCTTTAGGTGAAGAGACGGATCGAGAAAAAAAACTAACGGAGACTGAAGAGACACAGATTTTGAAAAAACTGGTGCACCTCGTAGAAGACATCCGCGAGGTGACAAGATCGCTGAATTTTGGTGTTCCGTACGTTATATCCTACGTCCAGGGCGTTAATTTT
Organism: Calameuta pallipes; assembly: GCA_030142375.1. NCBI lineage: Eukaryota > Metazoa > Arthropoda > Insecta > Hymenoptera > Cephidae > Calameuta > Calameuta pallipes. The sequence goes on along the minus strand of JARQSW010000441.1, from coordinate 982,286 downwards.
CAAGGCAAACCCATAGCGTCGACGATCAGTACTAATTGGCTGAAACGGACGACGATAGGAGGCGATAGACATCAATTTATATATATATATATACATATATATATACACAGACACATACTTACAATATATACATATAATTTGAAAGACAGTTGCATATACATATATCAACGTACTACTGAGATGGAAAAGAATAATGACAAGCACCTTCTCACTGTTGTCGATGATGACAACGAGGAGAATTCAGCAGTTTCCACTAAGGATCTGGATGCTGAAAATCCTGATGAAAATTATGGATGTGCACACTACAAAAGAAAGTCAAAATTTGTGGTAAGCAAGTATATTGAGTTCATCATGTTTTATTTTTCTCTAATATTATAGATCAAAATGAACCTGCATTATTATTTTGGACCTTTAAGCTTTCATAAATTTGGTTATCAAGATTGGATGCAGGGCCTTTATTGGCAATTTTTAAACATCTTTTATTGAGTTTGAACAAGTGTGTATGCACAAACAAATACAGAATGTAAGAAAGAGGGATAGAGAGATTATACAAACAGCATCAGAGCAGCTGTAATAAACGAATTAGAAAAGCATGTAGCCTGTACGTGATAGTATAAAGTTGTTTGAATGGTTAATCACGTTTCTTACAATTGCCGCTTTGCTACCTAGTGCTTAAGTACTGTAGTCTTTCAATGACCATCTACTATCATTGTCGCAATTCACCAAAACTAATGCTATCAAAATTTTGTTCTCGGGAACCCGCTGATTTCACTTGCATTTTTAGCCATTGCCAAAATAAATGCACGCGCCACTTTCTCCTGTAGAAGGTCACTAGGTTAGTTTACCAATAATTTGCAGATAATTCGCGAACAACCTTGGCCCTACCTCAATCTAGAGACATGGCCGCCACGCATGAGTACACATGTGTGGGTGGGTGGTATATTTGCCGCTTATACGAAATAGATCAATAATGTCTTACTGTATTCTTATGCATACATAGTCTTTCAACATATACAACAAGGGGTCGATTTTCGGATAAGAAACTAAGTGACTAAGTCAAAATATTTAATTTTCGAATCGTACTTGTAAAGATAACATCAAAAATCAATTGAAAAGAGTGGAATGCTACAGACCTCGCAGTGCTTGCATGCAACACAAATTCTTATTTTTACAATTTTTCATTTTTATGATATTCATACTATGAAACCAATTGTAAGTACCAATCTGAATACTACTTAAAAATCTTATATTCATTATAGACACCATGCTGCAACAAGGTATATACCTGCAGATTTTGTCACGACGAACAAGAGGCACATACTGTAAACAGGAAAGAGGTAACAGAGCTGATCTGTGTGCTATGTGACACTCGTCAGCCTGTTCAGGCCACTTGCCAAAAATGTCACTGTCGTTTTGGAAAATATACATGCCTGGAGTGTAATCTCTTTGATGATGAGGATAAGAATCAGTACCACTGTGACGGATGTGGGATCTGCAGAGTTGGTGGTCGTGATAGATTTTTTCATTGCGCAAAGTGCAACATGTGCCTCCCAGTGCAGCTGCAAAATGGTCATAAGGTAAAGAAAATGCATGGCACAGAACACAATAACGTCTATTATAGAGCATAGATGTTTCCAGATAGAGGAAAATAATGAGATACCTGTTAATATTTCCAATAGTGCGTTGAAAACGTCTCACACGCGAATTGTCCAGTGTGCTTAGAGGATATTCACACCAGTCGCATTCCTTGTCACATTCCTGACTGTGGCCATTTGCTACATCGCACCTGCTTCGAAGAACTCCTGCATTCAGGACACTATGCATGCCCCACGTGTCAGGTATCACTACTTGACATGACAGATCTCTGGAGATTCCTCGATAATGAAGTCTCAATGACACCTATGCCACCAGAGTATAGGGATTATAAGGCAGACATTCTTTGCAAAGACTGTCATGAGGTTCGCAATCACAAGGATATATTTTGTAGCAATAAAGAAAGGTTTTATGATATTGTATTATCATATGTATTCTTAGGAGTCTACAGTGAAGTTTCACGTTGTGGGTCTCAAGTGTCTCAATTGCGGCAGCTATAACACATGCAGAATTAAAGGATCGCCCTGCCCAGGTAATATACTAATGCAGTACAAACACATTTTATTTTTAAAAAAATAAAAATTAAGCAATACCTAAACAAGTATTATAACTCTTTGGCAGATCCAGAATCTCCGGATGTAGCAGCAGGTAGCAGTACAGGTGATGAAGAACGTTCTCAGGGTCAGAGTTCACAGTAGAAGAATTGGAGAAACATTTTAACTTAGTGATTTCGTTTTTCAGCCGCTCACAAGATTTTTAAAAAATTAGTCTGTACGAAATGCATTCCCTTTATAAGACAAGGTGGTGTGCCCTCGCGAATTTAGAGTGGCGTTGCTAAATGAAAAAATCTACAGTAACGTGGCACGTAATATTGTACAAACTGAGGCTGGAAAGGCCAGGCATAAAAGGGAGAGGGGGGGGCGGAGCAAATTAAAGCTAATTCAAAAATCGTACTTTTTCATGGCTTTAAAATATGAGATTGCTGTCATCTTATGGCTGCATGCATTCCATTACTCAGTTACTGTTTTGCATTAAGGTGATACTTCTGAAACGCCAAATGAGGCGCATTTACCTGAACGAAGATGATTATTGTTGCTTTGTACTCATTATTATAAAATGAGCATTAGAACATTCTTTTAGCCATTCCAGTTGACAAGAAACGACAAGACGTCTAATACAATAAAGTCAGGCAACTTACTTATAAAAATAAGTATACGTATGAAGAAATATACATATATAAATATATATATATATATATATATATACACAAGAATGTGTGTTATGCGCGTGTAGTCTGTTTAGGGTATGAATCACGACACTTGGTTTTGTTTTTCTTGAGATTAAATAATACGTAATGAAGCATTTTCTTCTCTGCTACACCTGATCTGTGAGGTCCACTGGTATCTATTCAGTGTAGATGCTTTTGATTTAGTAAAGTCAAACCCATGGCTCCTGTGAAAGTCAGTCCTCACTAGACATCCCTCCGTACAAAAGCACTTCCACTCTTGTAGATCTTTATTACGTGTGATCTTTATCACTTTATTGTTCACTTGTAAACTAAATACAAATTACAAAAAAAGGCTCTTTGTACATAACGGCCGCAATAATGTTTTATATTATAATATAATATTCTATCAAATAAACCGGCTATAGTTTCTTCACTGTCTTTCGTTCGTCGTTTCCTCTTCTTTATTAGTGTGTCGATACAAAAAAGAGAAAAGAAAAACATACGCGTATACGTACAAAAAGCATCACGATATGGCTGACATCCTCCATCTGGTGACAGATACTCTAATCAGGAGAAGCCATTCCACTATGGTCTATCCAGATGAACACCTTCAGCAATCACACACAAAATCGCTGCACGGTGTCTCATGGCATGGAAAGATCAGAGGAAAAAAATGTCCCATCAAGACGGTTCAGGAACGCGAAACTGGCACATTCATGTTCTTCCGGTTCCCCAGGAACTCGAAGACTCGTAATACTCCACTGTTTAAAAAATAATTCTGATCGTTCACCGATTTCTCTACAACATCACCTAGCTCTACGTTTTTTGGCTCTCGTTTTCCCAAAATTCCTTCGATACAGCAGCATTCATTATAGAGTTCCCTCTCGCTGGGGGGGGAAGGGCTAAGAATGCATATAATAATATTAGGAAACGATAGACGTAAACCCCAACTCCAACGCCACATGTTCTTCTCTTAACCCGTTTTCAATTCGAGTCTCTGACTAGTTGACTTGTTTCTCTCCACTCAACACAACAGTAGTGCGTACTACATTATCAAAGTACGACACAATTTCACATGGACAACGTATTACCAATTAGTAACCTTGTACCCAGAGAACACATTGTGTCAGGATTGAACATCCTTGCAGTAGAAACTTTTGATATCTTCCTCTCAGAAGTTAAGCGTACGCGTTCGGTCTGTGAGAACTCCATTGACGCTGAGATAATGTCGGGCAGCCCTGGTCATCTCTATTTGATCTGGAGTCCTGCCACAAGCTACGGTTAACCACTCTTCCTCGAGGAGATGCTGCAGAAGTACATGAAAAATAAAGACCGATTATGATTTTACTTAATCAAAACTTGCGTAAGATAAATGCCCTATCTCATTCATGCAATACTTTTTTCACTACAATCTTCAGAGATTTATCATCAATGACAGACACTCACCTTGGTACGTTTCGGACGCCTAAGTGGCGAGGTGCCAAGGTTACAGAAGTTGTCGAGAGTTTCGAATAAGATTGCCCTCTTCGCGTTTGTTCGCCGCTGTACGGATGCAAAGTCGTGGGAAATCTGGAAAGGATAGAGACACACTAGCTACAGCCGGCAGTTGAGAAATAAAAATTTAGAAAAAAAAAATGCTATAGTGATTGTGTGATAATGATATGATGACAATGACGGCAATGGGGCCGGGGAAGTGGGGGCAGGGGGCCACCGTGATGGGAATCTGCACGTGACAAGAAGACATTATAGATTCTCTTTAAAATCTTTCGTTCAACAGTTAGTCACATTACGCAAGTCATATTTTATACCTTTTTTTTTTCAGTATTCTCTCTGTCTTTATCCATTGTTACGTTAAGAAAGCTAGAGGAGTGACTAGGTCTCTGTGTCTTACGGATTTTTATTATCCTTTACTTTTCCTTCTTTCTCTTTCATTATTTTTCCCATCTCTTTTCTTTTCGCTCAATGGGTATAGCGTTCTTTGGGTTTTATCGTAAATACTTTATCTTGGGTTTTACGGTAGCGGGGATTTGGGGAAAAGAGGAAGAGGTTACGAAGACATAGGCGTAGATTCCATGGATCGAAGTTGAGGGGTGGGGGGGGGGGGGTAGTTCATTATTTATATGACAAGGATAATCGAAGGGTCATCATTGGATGCTTTGGTTACGCTAGGCCAGGCCTCTTTCTTACGTTAGATCTTTAGATTTTACTTGCGGTTAGTTGCAGACATGCGACAAAATCCAACAAAAAAAAAATAAATAAATAAATACGTAGAGGGACATAAAAAATATCTATGCTCTTGCCAAGACATCAGTTCCATTTTTAAAAAAAGTGCCATTCTTTACGAATTTTAATATACAAGAGTATCCGTAATATGGAAATGATGTCAGGAGCCTACCACGAGTGAACATCCATTCACAAATGGTAACATGTAGAAGAATATTAAATGAACAATATCATGAATGAGATACGAAACAAAAAAAAATTAACAAGGAAAAGTGAATTTTCGAATTAAGAAAAAAAATCTGGACACTATCATAGGTCCCAGTAATAATAATAATAATGATAATCATAATAATAATGGTAATAATAATTCAGTGGGCTAACATAAGGCAAAAAATTCCTCTCACACCGATTAATGGTAAATTGATAACCGTAATATTAATATTAATAGCAATATAATGGGATAATAGTAGTGAGTAATATTAATGACAATAGTGAGAGATAATAAAAAAAAAATATAAACAAGAACAATCGAATAACTTAAGTACGCGTGGCACTGAACGCCATTTTAAAACCAGCCTCTAGGAGGGACAGGTAACCCGCGTTTAAAAAACCTCAAAATAATAAGAAATGCGAAGAAGCATGGAACAATAGTCTCTGCTAATTCTATAAGAAATATATTAATTTTCCGCGCTTTCTGTACCTTTACAAATTAATTAACAGGGACGAGGGGTGGGGGGTCGTAGTAGTACGAAGAAGGGATAAATTGGATCAATTTTAAGGGTTATACTGGTCATGGTTTAAGGATTACGTTTCCGTCGGGTCATCAAGACAGAATAATAAGTTAATAATAAATAAATCAAGGCAAGAACGCTTGCGCTCGCGCGTCTTTTCATCCGTAAAATTAATTTCGTGTTACGCTACGACTCTTGAACAGTTATAGAATAAATTAATTAAATAGAAAAATCGAATCATTATTTTCATTAGTTATTTCCCTTTTTTTTCTTTGTTATTTCCCTACTAGTTAGATTTAAGATTTTTAGGGGTGGGGGTGGGGGGCCGCGCGTCCCCACTGGTAAAGTACGGAAGGAGAATAGATATATTAATATTATATTAATGATATGAAGATAAGGTTAAATATACACAAAGGGATGTATGCGCACTGTTGCGTCATAGGCTTAGTCTCACTCTAATCAGGTTTGGCGGGAAGGAATTTTGTAAAAATGAAAAATAAATAGTAGTATGAAAACAGTGAAGATCAACCCAACAGGACAGAGACTGTAAGTATTTGAGGAGGAAAAAAGTTAGATCTAGAGATAGAAAAGGCCGGCTAGCGTGTCTAAAGGCGATTGGTCCGGGAATAATACCAGGAGAGGGCCGGCTGGTTTTGGATTTGGTTTTGACTTTGGATCTGGTGCTCTACCTTCACAGGACTCGTCCCTGCCGTCAGGAAACTGTCCTCCAAGGCCATCGATGCCGGTGAGAACAGCACTGAGGTGTCCAGACTCTTACTCTGTAATTTCAATGATTAGGGATTACGTAATTCCGCTATTAATTATGATATTAACAATAATATATACCGAGAATGAATAATAAAAACAAATAATCCTCATGGAACTCACCGGTGTCTCAACAGCAAAATTAATGTCCGAAGCGTCCTGAGAATTCGCCCAAGACTGACAAAGGGCCTTCCGTGCCCTTTTACCTCCGGATATGCCATTCTCTTTTCCGCGTCTTCTTCCTGTTCCATATCCGGAATCCTGGAGGATACTGCTACTCGCAAGACTTTCCCTATCAGTCTCCTGCTTGATTATCTCAGTCAAAGCATCCAGACGACTTGGTGTAGCTGGTAGTTGCGTGGCTGCACCGCTACGCCGCTCCAGCTCCGCCAGAGCATTTTTGAAAGGTGTCGGCGTCCTCGGTGTATTGCCATCTGTCAAATAAAAATAATATTTTTAATGTTATTATGATTTTGCGTTACTACTTCTGGAAAAACAGGGCGTATCAAATTTTGTGGCAAATTTATTTGTGTTTACCTACCTGTGTGATTCCTTCGCAAACCCGTTGGTTGAGGCGTTGTAAGTGGTCCTGGACTTCCCTTGGGAGTACTCGCCCTGGGCCAAGATGTCTCTGGACTGAGACTATTGAGAAACTGCGAGGGACTGAATGGAAGCTGCTTTATTGGAGTAGACGGCGCTGTTGTTCCCACGGATTGATGAACCATAAGATAATCAGATTGATTTTCATTGTTTTCGACAGCTTCCGTCCTCTGCTCCACCTCCTCGTGTTCCCCCTCCTCCTCCTCTTCCACCTGCTGTTCTTGATGCTGTTGATGATGATGATGGTGATGATGATGGATCGATCTACGTCTACGTAGTATCAACGGAGGACTAACTTTTTTCTTCCGGTTGGCTGCCATTTCCTCCAAATCCGGCATTGGTAGTAATCGAATGTCCGAATTCCTGGATGTGGCTACCTCATGTGGAATTTCCAGATCAAAGTACCTAAAAATGTCACTTTTGCATTAATAAAATAATATCGAGAAAGGCACCTTTCAATTTATACACCGTAAAGACCCTCATTCTTAGTATCTTTCACTTACTTGGAGAAGGGCGATACGTCCACATTCTTATCATCAACCAATCCACTCCTGGGTGGTGATTCTAACTGAGTGTCCGTACTGACAATACGTTCAGCAATCTCGATCAAATTCTGAAATTGGGTACCCCCATGTTGCTGTTGCCGAGTTTGCTGTCGCTGTGTTTGTTCCTCTTGCGATTGACCCCACGCCCTACTCCAATCCAATTGCTCGATGTCAAGTTCCTGAGTGGCGCTTACAGCCGTCAAGGTAGAACTACTGTTACCAGTGACGCACGGTATACCTTGACCAGAATTTTCATCATTTTGTACAGGATGTTCCTTTTTCGAAACGGATACCGTTTCCGTGGCTTTTCTTCTACCTCTACCTGTCATTAAACGTCATATAAAAAAGTTTCCGTATTGATAATTAATTATCGTAATAACCAGTAATTAAATGTGTACCTCTTGTACTTCCTGTCGTTCTACCTTCCTCAGCTTCGTATTTTCGCCTCATAGTACTGTTCCAATGATTCTTAATGGCATTGTCGGTTCTACCCGGGAGAAGCTTGGCAATTTTTGCCCATTGGTTCCCTACCCGACGATGCGCCTCGACGATGATCCTGTCCTCCGCTTCTGTCCAGGCGCTTTTCTTTATACCAGGATTCAGATGATTGTGCCATCTTTCACGGCACTGTTTACCGATTCGACCCTTTAAATGTCTGGCTATAAGTGTCCACTTTTTGGGTCCGTATTTTTCCACGAGCTCCACAACCTTCTCGTCTTCCTGATCAGGATCAATAAAACAAAAAATTTAGTCAGACATATTAAATAGAGCATATCACGTCTACACTATGCACTATACACTAGCATCGAAGACTTTAGGTTAATATGTTCCTGACCTTGTGTAAAATTGACAGAGGTAAACGGGGCACACTATGCAACTGTCTAACCATAAATTCTATGCACTTGGAGCACGATGCACAGACTCCGGATAAGATTCTAGGGAATGACCATGAGAGAAGATTCTGCACCAGGTGCATCCACTATCCTTAACAGGAATGAATGGATGGAAAGAGAGCGAGGCAAGGAAAAGGCGAGAGAGAAACAAAGAGTAAAAGAAAAGAGGTTTGCCCTTGGCTCTGTTGCTGAGTGCATTGGCACGGTGCACAACACAGCATCACGAGCGTGATATTCTTATTGCATCGCCTGTACAGTGCACTGCGCCAAGATCCGTGAGAGTGCATTATATAGGTAGGACACCCAGTGGATTTTACGCGGGAAACAGTGAAGCTGCAATCAATTAATCCAAGTAACGGGATCGCATCCCCAGCTACTACAAGTACAAGAAAGATAAAAGTAGGATGGAATAAGTCAATTTTAATTCTAATTAAAAAATGACAATTTGCTAAATTGTAGTATACACTACGATAAGGATACCATAGGACACCGTAAGCGGCGCCTATGGCGCGGTGGAATGTTGCGTGGGAAAGCATAGCCACAACACAATCAACATAATGCACCGCACCCTTTTGTCGGTGTACTCCTCTACGGTACACACCGTTACACGCTGAGATCCAGAGAATGAAATAAGAGAAGGAGAAGCGAACCAAATAGTCAAACGAATGAACAATTAAACTAGTGCTTCTAAGAGAAGAATGCAAAAAAATACGCATAAAATAATAATAACGAGTACCGACTGTCAGGCTGTTAAATTTCTTCCCTAGTACTCATAGTCAGAAATCACAGTAGAAGCAATACGTTCGGATAGAGAAGGAGTCTAGTCAAAAGAAGAAACCAGTTTCGTCCGGCACGATTTTCGGGGGCTTCTTTAAAGGGACCCTAAGGGGCCCCGAAATAGTCCGGACAGACCCTTCAGGACTGTATTCCGTAGGGCCCCTTGGCCCCTTATAAAATCCTGGGTTAAAGTCCTCCCAAATATATACCAGCGGCTTCTAAAGGGAGAGAGAGAGAGAGAGAGAGCGAGTGAGACCGAGACAGGCTGAGTGCGAGAGAGTCCTTTTGTTTCGACTGGTCAGGATCAACCGTTGCTTCTTGGAAGTCCGTCCTGGGATTTGGACATGTGCTACGTGTACGTACATACATTCTTCTTTATCTGTAGTTACTGGCCCGACAATGAGAGAAGGGCTATCTCTTACTCTATACTGCTCACCGAGCCTGACCTGCACCACGAAATAACTAACCTCCTTAGTCCAAGGACCCTTGACTAACTCGGGATTCACAACTTTGGCCCATCTTTGTTGGCACTGCACATCGCTTCTGTCTGGAAAGTGGGCTGCCACGGCGTCCCACCTTAATCCAGATCCAAGCTGATCAGCGCTGCTCACCAGTTGCTTCAACAGAGCATCCTGAAATAAGAATAATAGACACCCTTATGAATATATACCTTTCCTTAACGGGAGCTTGACTGCTTAAACTTTTAATAATTTTATTTTACCTCTTCCTTCGTCCAGCGACCTTTATTTATATGTTTCCCCTGTCCTTGTCCCGAATTACTTCCGAGATTTTGACTTTGAGTACTTATCTGCGCCAAAGAGGAGTTCTCGCTCTCGGAATCGTCACCGCTGCTCGAGTCATATCCGGATCGTGAACTGTAAAAAAAAAAGAGAAAAAGAAAAATATAATTACATCCTTTCAATAGTGTTCAATGCCGAAAAAAGGGTATCTTCTATAAGAAATCTAGATCGACCAAATCCGTTTCCGGAATTTATTCTCAATCTTTGACTTCCTGTCTACTCCTGCTTTTCAGTTTTGTACAGCATGATCGAGATACTTCGGCAAACTTCCGCCAGGATATCATGGCTCGCTGAACATTAAGCTTTTCCTGTCATTCTCACTAATTTCCTTCCCGTTCCAGGACATTTCTTAAGGAGCTTCCCTCCTTTTTTTCTTCTTTTACTCCGTTCTGTCTTCTTCCTTTTTTTTATTGTCAATGGGTACCCACCAAGAAGCAACCCGACGAACCAAACCGCATCCGGTATTTTTGTGTCGCGCAAGTGTTTCACATCTAATTAACTTCCTGCCAAAAAGGAACTTTTACTGTGCGTCGCGAATAGACCGCGAACTTCCTCTTACATACCTGAAGTGAAGAACAGGCCGAATTTCCTGATAATTTGTGTGTGAGCGCGCGCGCGCGCGTCTGTGTACACATGTATACGTATCCTGTTAATGCTTTCATACGTATCATGTGTGCACACAATTCATGTACAAGTGAATACAATCTCGTTTTGGCTTATATTTGAATATTATTAACGCTAAGAAGTTCCATTAAATGACTGTTTCCAGCGTGAAATGAAATCGTAAGTAATGAATGAACCGATGAATCTCATAATTTTTCTTGTGAAATTTCGATCACTTTTTCTTTAAAAACACCATTACAACTTATCACGCAATTATAGTTTATTCGCTACCAATAAATGGCAGATTAAACGGTTTTATTTCATTCGATACCGTGTTTCAACTGACGCCGGCTCCCCTATTCTATCATTCACATACTCAAATGACCACACGCCATTCAGCATATATCAATGAGATATTGAACTCTGCATTGCTACAATTTAATACCTTTAAGTCTGATAACTCTTTTATACGCTGTAACAACTGGGTCGCCATTCGACAAGCGGTGATTAAAATAAAAATTCCTTTGCCAAAATTTACACAAAGATAACTTACTATTGCACTGTCCAGATAATTAAATTGCAATAACTCCAAAATAAAATGTGAACATAGCAGTCGAAAATGTTCTTCCACAACTAAAGACAGAGGAGATTAAAAGTGAGCTAGAGTCCAATAAAAAGTCACCGACTATAACTGCACACTGATATTGACGAAAATAATTTTCGGGAACACCTTAACTATATCAGTCAGCCATAGTCAGTCGATTCCACAGATCTAACGAAAGTATTCCAAAAAGCATACATATTTTTAAATTTCGCATATCCCCTATAAGTAACGCAGGTATTCGATAATCACAAAAAATGAAACACAGATGGCAGTACCAACGCACTTGACAAAATGCCCGTGTCCAAGTCTCTGTCATTATTTGTTCCTTCTGGATCTTATCGGGTCTCTTCGCTTGAGGAAAAATCATACGAAAAAAAAAAAATATATAAAAAAAATACAAAGGCATATCGGTCACGGGATTGACAGGCGCCATGGGAACTCGCGCGTGAGATGGTTCCCCGTGCATGAGAATTGCATTTCAGCGAAGCTGGTAATGCATCAACGATGACGTAACAGGAGCGTAACGTTATCGGGTTTATGGCAGACATATCTGCGTTATCACGAATTTCTCGCTAAACTGATTACGATCCAGCGGTGAAGATTGCGACGTTCTTTTTTCTTTCAATTTGACTAACAAAAGATACGAGAGAATACGATGCACCGTCCATTTCCCTTTCTCATGTCCTTTTGTTTTATACCGATCACGATACCGGGACCCTACGTCCTAGATACACTGGTAGAAGGTGGGGAGGAAGGAGGGCGGCCCTTTAAAAGTGCGATCGATGCACGAGGCAAATGCACCCTGTCGAGGACAAAGGTATGATTATTTTCATCGAGGGTGATAAGGGCACCCTGGTGCCATCTGTGCCTAGCATATGCTTCACCATCACGATGACGATGACGACATGTGCAACCTTTGCCTCTCTATTGGGCCGTGTGTACGCTACTACTCTATACCTTCGACCCTTCACCTATTAGCCACCTTTCCCTTCACCGATTCACCGTCTTTTACTAATTCAGAACTATATACCTTTTACTCCTGACTGTATCGCACACACTGTACACCAGCCTCTTTGTCTTCGGTATGTAGATTCTTACGGAAGAGGAATTACTAATGATGGAGCCTTACTTGTTTCTCTCGTTATGTGTTCCCTCGCTATCTCTCTATTTCTCACTCTCTCTCTCTCTCTCTATCTCTCTCTCTCTCATTTAACTACACTGTTGTCCCATGAACATTGTTACGGGGCCTCCCCTAAAAACTATCACGAGTGTACGAGACACACGTGGGGAAATTTTAGTCGAGGGTTTTGATGGGCCGGGGGGGGGTGTCATGGGACTCGAGGTACAAGGAGGATGAGGGTTGAGCGCAACACCGTGTACGCAGCTGTCCCTATGGGGGCTGTACGTGCACGAGGGTACGAAACACCCTGGGTATTTCTCTATCGATTTTACGGGAACTTCATACACAAGGTACTGCTTCCATATAATATGGCAAAGAACGGAAGAACTTGGTAGGATATCATCTTTCAGTTCGATCGGGCCCTTTTACCATGTCACTGTTGCGCACGTTCCTTTACTTTTTACATACTCAGGATCAATTCTCATTTCGTCATTGTACAAAGCAGTATCTATATATTCCTTCTGCTTCACCTCTGCCTCCACCACCGGAGCATCGGAATAACGAGTGACTTACGTAATATTGTGGGATCGTGTCAAACGGTCGGTAGTATCCTTGAAAATTCAAATTTTGTTCGGACACGTGTGTGTCGCGGGGTTTTACGAGGCACCGACGGACCCTGTGTGGTTAACCGATTTCGCAGAAAACACCGGTCCCACGAAATCGCGAAAATTTCTAAGCTCTACATACTCACATGCACTTATACAGCTAAAGGTCAGCTGTGCTGGAAGTAGCTATGCTCGTGTGGGTACATTAACCTAATCAAAATCTTATGAAACGTATAGGAGGACCGTGTGTTGGAACGAAATCAGTATACGTCCACAATCGCGGATGATATGTGCGAAATCGCCCGAGGGAAGCATCGCATTCTCAAACTCTCCTTAATGAATCCGTAAAAATGTGTACGCGTGATCATACGTGTGAAATTATTTCACTGAGTATTTGTGTGAGTAGAGTCCAGCAAGAGAGGGACAGAGAGAATCCATATTATATATATAAGTATATACAACACAGCATATACGGGGGGGGGGGGGGGGTCATGCATAGGATTAGCACTATAGCTACACCGCGTACTCTTTAGGATCTCGTTTCAATCTATTTTTTTTTATCTATTCGCGACATCCAAACCATCCTCCTACCACTTTGACCCCTGACCGCAACATAAGACCCGTGGCTCCCTCTCTTCTGCCACTTGCGCACGCAGCCCAGCATGCTTCACAGTCACACACGATCTATGTATCATTTAAATCCTGATTGTATAACTGCCGCTTGTTTATGCCAACCAAGGAATTCGCGACCGTTAAAACTGTTACCCGGGTAGACCCTAACCTTCTATATGTATTAGTCAGTCCCATAAGGCCGACAACTAGACACACATGCCTCGTTTCCTACTCCAACCACTCACTGCGTAAGCTGCCAAATTATTCCTTTCAATTTCGCAAACGACTAAGCGGACCCGATCCATGATATTTACGTATACGCTTGTTATTGGCATATTTCGAATAGCTATTCGTTAAATGTCCAACAAGTTCCTCTGCCTCATGGGATATACATAATGATCAGAAGTTACAGAACTATCAAGAGGATGGTACACAGCTACACTGTACATCGTGGTCAGGAAGCTAACTCGTCCTTACGTTCCTACGATGGCAGGTGCCAAGAAGAGCAGATGTCCATCGGGCCCAGCAAACTATCGGGACCCTGGCCCATTTTCTAGCACGTGCCAGATTTTCTCTCGAGGATCAATGCCGAGAGATGCTAGTGGTGCGAGGCAAGCTAGATAGTCCCTTTAAAGATTCTACGCTAAGCCGAGACGTTACGGAGGATTCTTTTGTCGGGTCCGTTTAAATTCACTATACCCAGATAATGCGTCTGTATCGATGGGACGCTGGGAGACGGTATATGGATGGAGCAGAGACACGTCAATTGCACACAATGGCCACGATCGATACGCTTGCCGAATCATTAGAAATTTTTCAAATTCGCCTTGACCGACGAGATCAGAGGGGGAAACGCCATCGTAGCCATCGTAGCTGACGGCTGGTCGTCATTTGTATACAATAAATTTTACGTTGCAGGCTTTGGCGCCCGATAAGCCATCCACGTGGGGACAAACAGAAATGCAATGACCATCTGACGAGGGATACACTCGATTCTTGCGATTTTCAAAGACAGATAAGTCTGCGCGGGAACTGTATACGGAGGGCAGATCGGAGCATGCTGGACTACGTATGTAAACTAGTGCGAGAAAAAAGAGAAGATGGCCGCACGCACGGCAGAGTAGCGCGAAGAGTGGAAGCGATGAAATACGTGAGAAAAAAAAAGTTAATTCCAAGTAAGGGAGAAAGGGGAGGTAAAAAAAAGTTAAAGGTGATGGAAAGGTGAGAGGGGGCGAGTGGAAACCTTCGAGGGACATCTGCGAGTTACAAGGAAGGAGAAATTGGGGGTGCCTGCCATCGGCAGCGCCACTGCCATCCCACTCCTACTCCCCCTTTTTCAAGTCAGTTGTTCCTTCGGCACTTCCTTATTTCCTAACTTCCTCCGTATATAACAGCAGCCTGACTATTTTCCCACCCTGTTACTACCATCCATTAGTCGCCACGCTGTTAACCATTGTACGCGCGCGTATGCTGCACAGGCCGCGTAAGGTTATCAGGGCGGAAAGGGCCAAGTGTCCTCCGGGTGCGAAGGAGGAAGTACCGTGGAACGGAAGGATGAGCGAGAAGTGGAGGAGAGGAGGAAAAAAAGACAGACGGAAGAAAAAAGAATAAAAGTGGTAAGAATTAACGAGAAGGAATCGAGAGGAAGAGGAAGACGGGAGGTGGTGGTGATAAACCTGCTTGCACCAGGTGCAAAGGAACGGGAAGAAGAAATAAGAACGTATGCAAAGGAGAAACGGGACGTGGCACGAGTCGACGGCAAATCAGCTGTCACGCACACCCCCGTAACGTTAGATACTCCATCCCTTGGGAATTGATAGTAGAGGGGGAAAGGGGAGGAGGGCATGAGAAATTGTCAAACAAAATTTATCTTGCCATTTTTTTCAATCCCACCAAGAAACCTTGTGCCTGTTCGCACGTACGTGCACTGCACACATGCTCTTGCATATGATAAATATATAATTAGTTTGCGCCACGCTGGGAATTTTCACTTGGACGTGAAACAACAGGGACCGAGGATGCACCTGCTTCAATTCACAAATGTTACCAGGGAGATCAAGTCGAAAGTGACTTGTGAATTTTTCGATTAATTCCCACGTAAACCACGTAATTCCAGATATTTCCGGAAATCGACAACTACACGTGTTCACGCATGCATATATGTATGCATAGCTCTGTGAATTTTTCGAAGTGGCATATTACGTGTTCATTCTTGCGAATCGCGCATCCCATTCTAACGAGACTCGTTTCAGCTTCCACACGACTCATGAATGAAAAAACACTTCATTCACAAATAAAGGAGAAATGTCGGAGTAAGAAAAAAAAGGAGCAAGAAGGCGAGGGAGATAGAGAACGTGCGAGCAAAAGGAAAAAGGTGAGAAGTGTGTGGGAGAGAGAGAGAGAGAGAGAGAGACAGAGAGAGAGTGAGAGGACGAACTGATTCATCCAGACTGACCGCTAACTCGTAACAGTTTCCGTTACTTATTGAATACAGCCTTTTTTTTATCCCTGACAATTCTCAAGCGCGACGATATTTTCTTTCTGATACAATTTCTCGTTGTTCACTACTTTCTATTCGATCCTACAATTTCGTTCAGCTCGTACACGTGGAAGAATACCGGACAAGTGACAGAGGGTGACGACTTTGTATATTTCGATATAGTACTATCAATCGTCCATATTATTATAACAGTCATCATTTATAAGTATACGACAGGAGGCACAGTGCACGATTGTATACTTAAATATATCGAGAGATAATCCATAGCGAATATGCGATAAGATGATACGCCCCCTCGTTTGGATGGGATAATACCCATAAATTATCTATACTCATCATGGGACGACACAGTCGTATACGACATAGAGTTAGGTACGTATACGAGTGTATATAAAAAAAAATTAATGCCAAGGGGATGGGGGGGGGGGAAGAAGGTGAATCGATATAAACGCAAAAGCCAAGTATCTTTATAGAAATATCGAGTACGCTCGTGGTGTATTATATGGGATATGCGAGTGCGAAGGTATACGGAGTGCGTATGGGGGGGGGGGGGGGGGGGTAGAAAGCAGGGTGTAATATATAAGCTAGGGTGGTTTAGCGTGGAGTGCAGTAGAAGACCCTTACGAGACATCTGGCCACCACCTGCCCTGATGCCCATGGAGTATTCTCGCACGCGGCCAATTTCCACCCCATAGTAAAGGTCCCGAGGATGGGGACTACGCGTGTGCAAGTAATGCCTATGTATGGGATAATGCGTGAGTATGCGTCACCATGGAATACCCACGGTCTCGATTCTATGGGGAGGGTGGAGCGGAGGGAGGAGGGGTACGTGTAAAGGCAGCGCGGACATTTACAAACTGCGTATATATCTATATGGAGCATGGACTGCGAAGTAATGCTATGGTGTGGTACATATGTATATGGGGATGTGAAAAGGTAAAAAGGCGGGAAGTAGCAACCCTCGGGATTCATCCCCCCCCTTATGGTATAATGTATACCTATATGGTAGTAAGAAGGTATAGGACTAACCAACTCATCGGTTCCGATGGAAACCCCATGCTCGTTCCCATGACAAGTGCGATCTGCCGCTTTTCCCCGTGAATCCTTAATTCGCACCGTGGGAATTTTTCATTAGGGTGTCCGATATGGAACCTCCGATAAATGATGGTTTTAGTAAAGAAATAAACACAAATTGACCGGGTGGACATCCCATGTACTCACGTGGGACACCCACGTAACCTTATGGTGCCAAGAGACGAAACCTCATAGTCTCATTTTCGCACGGTCTCGTATTCCATACGATGTTTCAGCGTTACGGTATATCCCGTACGTGCTGTGTGTATTTTATGTATAGATATATGAGACATTATGGCGGTATGAAAATTTACCCCATACCAAAAAACTGGCCGACCTCACCGCGAAAGTGTATCTTTCATTTTCTATTCCCCATAACCCTGGCCAGGGGAGTCGAATCGGGTACCGCGAATTCGATACTTTGGGAAGGTTCCTAACCATGGGTGGAGAAGTGCATGCATTGTAAAGAGTGAACAAAAAAGAAAGTTACAAAACGCCTTGAGAATACTTGAGACAATCACGGGGATGCTATATCGAATCACGAGGGGGTATATACAGGAGGGTATAGACTTACCCGAGTAAAAGAATATGGGACGGCGTGAAAAGTGCACGAAATCAAAATCATGGCTGTGGTGAGGGCTTCGTTAAAACAGAATTTATATTAACAAAATAACATTTTATGCAAATAACTGGCATTCCCTGTCAGTATTCATTACGGTGTCGAGTACCATAAAAAATATCATCTATTAAGTTATGAATTAAAATATTTTCCAAAAATCTTGACAAGTTCTTAAAAGAATTCCCTGAAAGATGAAGAATTACAAAAAAAAAGCAGCTTCTGAAAACCAAGTTGGAGGGAGGGCAGATGCACGCAATCAAGGGTGACTGTCTCGTGTGGACCAATGCTAGGAGCAAATGGACGGAACCCCCCAGACTCCCTCGAGGATCGAAAATAAAAGAGAACCTGGCGTTCTCCCTGGAGTTTTATCCCATACATACACATGCATATACTAAGCCCGTCCCAGACGTAGGATATCCCGTCTAAGAAACAACCCCTTGGCAAATTTACAATTTGGCCTTCCGAGTCTCACCCCAATGTGCCCAATATGAGAGGAGATGCGTGCGTTCACGTGTTCACATATGTGTGTACGTATATGCTCACCGCTGAGAACTGTGTATTGTTCAAAGGAGGGTGCAGCTGCTATCAGTCTTCGGGAACCCTCGCCAAGGGTTGCACACGTATAGAAGCCCAGTGTGCGTGCACAAGCTTCTAGAGAACCACGTGACGAAATAAGAGTCCGAAAAATCTCCCTTACAGATTTCATCAAAAGAGAAAAATATCTTCGAATGTATTTCTCCTTAAGAATTGTATATGTATATATATGAGGTAAATTTATTGACAAAATTAAAAGATGAGTGAGGGAAATTCGAAGAACGACAGAGACAGAGAGACAGACAAAAAGTGTGTCGACCACATTAACTTAATTCTTGTTATGAGAAAGAAATGAAACGAAAAGAGAGAAATAACATTTTAAATAAACTTGAGAGAAAAAAATCTAAAGTAACGTAATCGATAAACAAACGGAAGCCATTGACGAGGATCGCATGCTAATCAATTCCGGTTCTTGTAAGTGGCTTGATGTTAGGACACCATCACATTGGCGAACTTTTATACGTTCCAAGTTTCCCGATTTCATTTGAGAGAAATCAAACAGATTATTCACGAGAGATGCTGAATATTTCTGTTATCTGAAAAATCTAAAAAGAGAAGAAATAAAAAATAAAAAGATAGACTGACAATGAATCAAAACATTAGGCCATTTAAAAGGAAAGAGATCAGAATCCTGTCCAGGAATTCTAACAGAAAAAAAAGGTCCAGAAGGATCGGACATAGCAACACGTGCTATTAGAAGAGGTGCGCTCACATATGACCTTCTATATCTGAGAATCGCTTTAAATTATATATATATGTATATATATATAGGTGTGCTATATAACATACGACGTTACATGTATGCGCCTGCTATACTACAACCCGTTATACGTCCAAGAGGCAGAGACGTGCATACTCACGTACATATGCACACGCGAGATTAGCGTCTAAATGCACATACGACAAATGTAGTCACTTGTGTTTATACGTATGGAGGTAGTACATAATAGGCATACAAAATGACCGAGAGAGATATAACAGTAGAAAATTTAGAGAAGCGTCCCTAGAAGCTACGAGTCAAGCTGGATATTGTATGTAACGTAAATGGAAGTCTGAGCGTCGACAAAGAGTAAGAAAAAAGTGAACACAAGTCCTTCCACAATCGGCGCCAGCGATAAGACAGCATCCTTTTGATATCAATATTGAAACAGTGACTTCCGGTATGACCTACGTACCCCAAGAAACATTTCTACATACGAGTATTAATGTCATGTTTAAAATTGTTATCAAGACTCGTGAACACTGTAGTTTTCGACAATAATAATCCAAAAATTCTGTATTATTAATACATTACACAACACTGAGAAAATTGGAGCATACAAAGGACACAGGATATCGCAAGGATTTTAAGGTTATGCTAGTGAAATACATAATGACTTACGCTTCAGTCGGTGGTGGAGAATAAAATGTTGAATGGTACGAGGATATATCCACGACTTTAGCCGGTAGAAGAACTCCACCCGGTATTAGATCCATCCTTGAAGGACCTGGCCGAGTGACAACGCAATCCTCGAGGACTCTTCGCGCGTGATACAGCTAGACCTTCCAGCAATGATTTATCCGAGCACAGTCATCATAGCACCGAGTAAAACTCTTCACAAACACTTCCCATAATTCATTACGATCTGCCTCATGTATCCTATTGTTACTCTTTAGCAGAGCTTCTTGACGAACGTCGAATTGTATTTCTCTTGTTTCCCAAGCTTCTCGGTATCTTCCAGTGTTGCCAGTAGACAGTAGCACAATAAATTTGGTAGGATAGGAAAATAATGACCGCGAAAAACAAATACACGAGGAGAGAATCCCATGCGCAACGAGAGTGCAGAGAATTTCAATCTCTCCTGCGTGCTTGAACGCGTACATAAAATATATAACGTAGCGCGGGAAATTCTTGTGACGGTTACGATGTTTGAATGTTTGTAGGTTAAAGGTCACGTCGATATCAGTGAATTTAAATGTTTGACGTCGAGGGTGATATATCAAAGAGATTTCCGGTCGCCATACTTCGTTGTCTGTTTACGAGGGAAACGCGTTTGTGTTGTTACGGAACTATCGAGAAAGGAGAAAGAAAAATCATCAAGAACCCTCGACGCGCTGAACCACCCAGTACAGTGGTCGGATTCCAACTAAGGGTACCTACACCGCTTGGTCAGGGTCTAAACGAGGCGGGAAGGGCTAGGAGTAGTTTGAGTGGGGGAATACACAGGCCTGCGTATCCCCGTGTAGAAGGGACGAATACGAAGCTGAACGAACACCCACGGAAAGACACGAAGTTCTGGAGGGATGTTGCCGCACTGTGAAATAAAAAAGGGAGACTCCCCACCATAGCGATAGAGTCCATGGTAGGCCGACGCTTTGGTGTGGTACTACACTACCACGTCTATCCCGTATCCGTCGAGATATTATTTCATTTAGATGTGTTCGTAGTCAGCCCGCACAGCATTTCACGGCGTCACGACACATACCGGCACATACGACTTCTTCTCCTACGTGGGAATCCATGTGGAGACAGCCGAAGAATTTCTTTTAGACTTTTATGTATAAGCCATACACAGTCCGATCGGCGACAGGTTAACGAAGAATACTTTTTTATAGCTTTATCATATATATGCGACATAACCTCAATATTTTTAGGATATTATAGAAAAATCGAGGACGTCGATGATACGCTGAAATTATATTTATAATATGTATTTGCACAATATACGTCCAAACGAAAGCTCTCAAGCCACCGGAAGTCCCTGTTGGGTATTGATGCAAGATGTGCCAAATTTTACGGTACTATTGCGGTGCACGCTTTATTATCCTCGAAGAAAAAGAATGCGAGGTTATGGTAAAAAAGAAAGATGAGGATCAAGTCGAGGATGGAAGAAGGTGATTCAAAAGGATGAAAAGTAGCCCGGGTATTTGCACGGCTGTGCGTGCGCATGGTGCCCGCGCAAAAGACGTGAGAGTAAAGAGTAAAAGACTGATTGTGAGTAAGAAGAGTAAAAAGGTTCGTAGGAAGCTGCAAGGCCTTTCGCGGTCCATTGTCCGGATGCTGGGAACCGGTCGGTTCCATTAGAATT
Source organism: Calameuta pallipes (assembly GCA_030142375.1). Classification (NCBI taxonomy): domain Eukaryota; kingdom Metazoa; phylum Arthropoda; class Insecta; order Hymenoptera; family Cephidae; genus Calameuta; species Calameuta pallipes. The sequence continues at coordinate 960,732 of JARQSW010000441.1, read as the reverse complement.
GTGCAAAAGAGCGGATCCGGTGAATTGACCCGCGAATTATTCGACCAGCTTGTTTTCTCAGTTAATTTATAGTTTTTTAAATATATGTATTGCTGAAACAATTTGCAGATGATAGGCTTATTTATATACTATATGAATATAATGTGTAGGTATATGATACGTGAATATACATAGGATATACATGTGTGATCCTTGGAGAAGGCCCAAGGCGATGATTCTTCGCGTGAGAGATTTCTCTTCTAAATTCGGACTAACCCGCCAGATACTCAACGATCAAGTTTCTGCGTTCAAACATTACTACTTCATTACTCGACATTGACCACCCGCAGAGGTCCGCACGTGGTTAGAAATGAAGTCACACTCCCTTAAGATTTAGCGCTGTCCCTTCGCTGGAAGAGCTCCCTCCCTCTCAGTTTCTCCTTTCCTTGACTTTACTTTTCAACGTAAAAATAAACTCAACCTCGAACCACGTGATTGTTTGTAAATATTACAAAAACTAAGCAACGCCGTGACGTGCTTCTCTTTTATTATTACTTCCTTTTTCTCCTATTTATTTCTTACTGTTTTTCTCGTGCGGCCACCACACGGGCACGTGGGTCCATTTAAATTTTGATTGCGCAGCGATTTCCGTTCTCGAATCATGGATTGTTGATGAAATTTAAACGCTGTGTCGACTTATAGGAATGCGTCACAAAACAAACAGACAAGGGCAAAAATAAAAAAATTTCGGCAAAATCCATCATCGGCATCTCTCGCCTAATACTGAATGGACAAATCTTACTCGAAGGACAAGCGTCAGGCAACCTCCTTGGAAAAGTTGGGACAGGTTCATCTCATGGAGGTGGTAAGGTTTCACATTCCAGGTTCTCATTCATTAGCAAACGAGTGTCGTACGTCACGATAGACGTAGAAAGAGAGAAAAAGTTACCAAATTAAAAAAAAAAGGCTAAAAATACTATAACCTCGTAGAACCACCATGCATTCGCAACGACCGCATTTCAATCATTGATAAGCCTTCATCGCGTAGAGAACCTCTGTTCATGAGAACTCTGAACGTACTTACGTAAGAAAGCACCATAATTTCTCGAATTCTAACGCGCGGCTTCCCCGTTCCTCCACCACCGCGATAGGACCACATCTCAAACACTAGAGTATAACGAGAGAAAGTATTGGAACTAGTTTCACATACATGCATCCGCATGTGTCTCTCTGTCTATGCATACATATAATACAGTATAAATGTATATTACATGTATATCGGCCTAGTCCTATCCTTTGCCATTGGTCCCTATATAATTTCCTCAGAGGCGTACTCCCGTTATCCCTTGTCAAAGAAAATCCTATGGTGATTCAACAGGATAATTAAGGAGACAAATATTAAAAATTTACACGTTATAACGCACCAGCCTGTATATGGTCTCACGAAAAATCTTCATATGCGGAAGAATTTATGGTTTACGCCCATACATATAGCATGCATATGTTGTATACTGTATATGAAACTGACTTTATTATTTCATGGGAGGTTCCTTGTGTTTACGAGTTAGCAGAGCCAAGTGCTCAAGAGAGTCAAGTAAAGTTGCGTCAAGCAGATGTGGCTCTCGCGGGCGAATAAAAAAGAAAAGAAGTCTAGCACGAGAGAGAAAGAGAATTTAATGCGTGTCGAACGGTAGCACGCACTAGACTTCACTAGAACAAAGAGCTGGTCAGTTAAGAACGTAAGCATCGCTCTATCCCTTCTTCGCGGGTATTATGTCATAATGTGAGAGCGAACGGTGCTTAAAATCGTTTAGGGTGTTTAATCTTTTTACATTGACCTCATAGAATCTCAAAGACTTACTTTTTGAGGTCTTGTTCAAGATGATAACTAAATTGCTAACGTTTACGGTATATGATTTAGTGAGGAACAGTCTTGAAGCTAATTAATAAAAATTCCAAATTCATAAAAAACACAGTTGATGTCGTTTGCACGGTAATAAAACGTACGTCCATGTTTCATATGAATAATAAAATAACTATCAATGTCATTTTCGATAGTGAACGATAGATAGATCATTCTATTAACGTAGCAACGGTAACATGGCGCTCGAGCAACAGTGAGGCCTATTGACAAATCGCGCTCACTTCCAGGAACAGAAAGAGTCTTTGTCCACATAAGAAAAAATTAGCAGAAGCGTTTCCTGCGTGGTAAAGGACGTGGGGACTTGGAATTCCTGCATAAGATTATCATCCTCGACAGAGTGATCGTGGCGCTGCTGTAGGCAGTGTTGGTGAACGGAGACCCAGGCCCACGAGGATGCCGCCTACGAGGATGATGTAGAAGAAAAAGTGCGGGAAGTATGAAAAAGAGAAGCCAAAAGGATTGAATGTAGAATGGAAGGGGAAAAAACACGATAATAATAATAAGGGGGGAAAGAAGATGGAGTCGAAGACTTCCTAAACATTGTTACTGCGAGGATGACCCTGCACGTTGGTATCGTCTCCATCACCCTAACCTACATTCTCTCGTTCCTTATCCGAGTCCCGTGCTTTATCTGCGCATGTGTACATCACCAATTTAATGATCTGCCCGTGAGAGAGTGCACACACGACTCTGTCTGAAGAAGAGACAGCTAGTCACCCATCCAACTAGCCAGCCATCCAACCAGGCAGCTGCCCCGTTTGAACCCTCTGTGCGTGCTTCGGGCCACATATACACAAAATGTACATGTGACTATATATATATATATTCTCACATATACAATACCCGACTACACTACATACTCGCCAAGAACCAGGACCGTTCGTATGGATGTGTGCGTGCGAGTAACATGCGTCTGTTTGTCCTTCCGTCCTCACTCGGTTGCTATGCGGGACCGCGTGCTGACGTCACGTTCGTATCTTCCAAGGGGCAATTTAATATTGATAAGTGGAAGTGTTAAATTGGCAACCTCCACCGAGAGGACCGCTAGCCTCGTCAACTGGAGCACATCCTATTCCTGTGGAGGAGTTCCTGTTGATTAAATAGATATAGAAAAAAGATAGTTGCTCTAACCTCAATCTTTCAACCAATGTTATCTCTATCGGGGAACTCACGTAGAAAAATGTCGCTGTTTATACTGTACTGATGTACTTCTTTCAGGGGATACGAGTACGATTGAACTTAAAGACGAGGAAGGTAGTTATCTTTCTGGGTAAGAATATGCTCGGTGATAGGATCCAGGAGGACCGTCTATTATGCGCGTATTTTCTAACCTATGTAAACGTATACACCTGACCCTGTGGCTCTCGCATTCTCTTTTCATATTTTCTTTATATAGAAAGCCGACCCCTTAACACGCATAATATCTTCACGGTGTACGTGGACACACTATATCTCCTGGTGTTCTGTCCTCCTTGGTATCCTGGATATTGGATACACTGAGTCCACCAGGTACTTGGATTCAGAAAAAATGATCAAACTTACGAACAACATGCACACCGTATTCAAGGTGTATGATTTAGTTAGTACCTTAAGGCATAAATATAAATCAAAAAGTAAATCAACAGCCAAGCGTAGGAGAAAGTCATAAAAACAATTGAAGTTATAATTTATTTTGGGCAGAAGAAATAATAACATTCCGTCAAGCCTTATCATCGCACGCTGTTTCTGAGCAACCTTTGGGGACAGCGAATTTGGCATTAGGCATTTGCGAATTATTTAAAGTTTACAAAAGTTTAACAGTATTGTTACCTGGAGACATCTGAGCCAATAGAAATTTAAAATGTATTTTTTTTTATATATAGGTAGTTCACAAACGCCGCTTCTCTCACTAACCACCTGCCGGATTTAACGCGCCTGCAACACGTTCATACGCTTTCCGCGGCGCGTTTGACAATTGCATATGCGTAAGGGGTTGTCTTACGGGCAATTTCGAAAAAAAAGAAAAATCGGAAACCCAAAAATAAGAGAAAAGAGAAAAATGGCAGGACCCGTTCTAGTCACGGTTACGGTATTCGTTCGAGACTCGTAGACGGGTCTCAAGGAGGGTCCAGGTCATTTTCTGGATCCATCTTCTATATCCGGTAAGGAATTTCATATTTTGTTCTCGTGAAATTATTTAATGTGTTTGTGCATATTTCTATTTTGTTCCTGTACCTATATTGTAAATTTGGTATATAAGATATACCGCATAATACGAAAAAATTTGAAGAGGTAAAATACATAATATAATTATGCATACTCAAAAAGATAAATATGCAATATACAACAGATATGTAATACTCAGAAGAATAAGCATGCAAAGCTGTGATTGTTAATTAGTTAGGTAAAAATCATAAGCCAGTGAATAAGAAAAAGTCTTACATTGCAAAATAAAAGAATATTTTAGGACAAGATGCATTACGGCATTCTAGGAAACGTATATTGGTGGAATGGACCACTCACCGAATTAGGTAAAACTGCATTGCGATCAGCAAGACATTATTTTGTCCTTGTTTTCTGGGGGCCTCAATATATGGACTTGTGGTTTGCCGCTCGTTGTTGTCCTGCCGGTAGAGTACAGTATGCAGTAGCAGTTGCAGCCGTAGGAGCATCAGACTTTGGCGGGATAACGATAAGCAATTTTCCCAAGATGGCTGAGACTGACCCTTCGTCACGTTCTCGAGTCACTATTTTCGTGCTATTTCCTACGTTCATTAGGAACGACGTCGTGATTATCGCGCACGACCTTCACCGACACAGCACGAATAATTTGTAAACGATACGAAATTTCGCATCGATGTTATTAAAGCTTGTATAATTAAATTCCCGTTGGAGCTTGCTAAGCCAGTGTCGCCGATTTGTTTACACAAAGGATATTTCTATTCTCCGCGTGACAGTGTACCAGCAGCTGGGGCTAATTTTTGCGAACATCGCAAAGGGGTATATACTGGAGACATCTATTTGGTAGCAGTATAAATACAAGAGGCAACTGTCATAAATGACAATCGACACCGGGTATACGCTTCCAAGTGCGTTACCAGTTGTAGTTTATAAGACTCGAAGAACAAGCATCAATGAAATCTGTCGGAGGAAGTATGGGGCTTCGGAGCCTTAGTACGGACAAAAACCAGACTTCTCGTATACATCGATACTATATAGTCTTTCAGCGGATCGTGTCGTGTTGGTTTGGAAAAGTTTCAGAGATCAGATCATAGATTGTACTATTTCTGCAAAGTTACTGGCTTCTGTAATAAAGATATCATCCTGTTATATTAAATTATTTATCAATATTAAAATTCATTTTTGCATGAAGTACTCGATAATTCCAACCAGTTTTAGTGGTTTTAACTAAATTTTACGGCTAAAAAGGTATCCTGGTTCTAAATAATTTCACTACGTGCATTGTTGGTAACCGCAGTTTTCAAAATCAAGGATAGACCATGATTGGACCATATTTATGAACACGCCGTAAATTTTACCAATAGAAACTTACGATAGGGACACTTATTAGCATGCCCAGAGTGATAAGTTATCAAAAAGTGAACGATGGCGGCTAAGCCGTTTTGGCATGTTATTGAATGTCAATCGGAAGAGAAAATTCATAAATAGTGGTAAGAGGAAAGTGTTTTCGTGTTAAGCAATGGCCACTCAAGAAACTGTCAGTGTCGGTGATGGCATCGCCGAACCAGGAATCGAACCTGGAGCATCGGCTGAGACTATGCTGGTTACCACTGACAGCTTTGAGGAATATGAACAGGAGATGAGCAGCAGTATAGATGACAAGCATATGAAGGAGAGCACGACAAGTACGATTTCAGAAATACAAGAAGAAGTTCAAGACATTCCTGTAACGCCTACGCCGACGAGTCCTGTGGATCTTAAGAAGGTGGCATCACCCGATGATCCTGAGTTGGTATGTTGCATAACCTGTGTCTTTATACTTAGATAATTTCTTAATAATGTGATTCTCTTGCTCTGGTTTTCTAGGAAGATATTTCTTATCAGTTTGGTCAGACTAGTTTGGATATTGATCCACTGAGAAGCAAAGCATGGTTAGCACAGAAGAAACATGTCTTTGTCTTAAGTCAAGCTGGGAAACCTATATATTCTAGACATAGCTCGGAAGATAAACTAGTTACTGTTATGGGAGTTATGCAGGCGTTAGTATCATTTGTCCAAGACGGCAATGACATGATAAGATCTGTGCACGCAGGTGATACAAATTTCGTTTTTGTTGTAAAAGGACCACTGATTTTAGTGTCTGTATCCAAAACTTTGGAAAGCGTACCACAACTTGTATTACAGTTGACGTATGTACATCTTTTCACTTTCTCCAACATATTCTAGCTACAACACTTTTTCAGTATTGTAACTTATTTCCATAAACATTTACAGATATGTATATAACCAGATCCTCTCAGTTTTAACACAGTCACAGTTAACAAGAGTTTACGATCAGAGAAGAAACTTTGATTTGCGAAGGTTATTAACTGGCAGTGAAAGACTGATAGATCACTTGTTGAACTTTATGGATCGAGAGCCAGCATTCTTTCTAGGTGCTGTTAAGTGTCTGCCTCTCATGCCCTCAATGAGGGATTCCATTACACAAACAATTGTTCAAACTTGTGGTAAAATTAAGGTAAATTGTACTCAAATATGTATTCATGCAGATAATTGTATTCTCCTAAAACAAGCTTGAAATGCAACGAGTTTTGGACATAACATAATATGTTGAACATTTTCAGAATCTTGTGTTTGCAATACTTCTAGCTAACAATCAATTGGTAACTTTAGTCAGAATGAAGAAATATTTTATACATCCGGCAGATTTGCACTTAATTCAAAATTTGGTCGATAGTTCGGAATCATTTAAGAGTGCTGAAAGTTGGACACCAATATGTTTACCAAAGTTTGATTCTAACGGTTTTATGCATGGTCATGTGTCATATCTAGCGGAAGATTGCCAGGCCTGTTTACTGTTGCTCACTGTTGATAGAGATGTATTTTTTACACTCTCTGACGCTAAACAGGTAAGTCTCAAAATAGGACTCTGTATGCACAGCCTTCAAAATATTATTAAAGCTATCGCATACGCTGGATGTACAAGTACTTGTATCTAACTAAAGAAATTACTTGCCTGCAGAAAATAGTGGAAAAGTTGCGCAGAACAAATTGTTTAGAAGCTATAAACGAGTCTATGAACAAAACGTCTGTAACTACTGGTGAAATTGGGTTGCCTGAAATGAGACATGTTTTGTACAAGTGTAGGAGTACAGCGCAATTTTGGAGCCCTGGCTTCCAATCACCCTACACCACCGATGAAGAAGTTGAGAGGTAATTGAAACACTACGTTAAAAGAATACGCATAGTTTTGAGAATTTTAGAATCAATGACTTTTTAATTTTAGATTACTTGGATTATACCAGTGTCTACATCATAGACTGCATGCACCTAGTCGACCGTTGAAATTAATATTCCAACAGTTAGATAAGGAAACTATGTTAGCATGGGTAAGCTAATAGTTGAAGTCTATTCCAAATTCAGTAGAATTTCATTCACGATGAAAATTCTAATACTATTAGCATGTATATAATGTCGATGTGTAACTTTAATTTTAGGTGACCTCCGGATTCGAACTATATGTGACGTTTGAGCCTCTGGTGACAAAACCAGATGCTATAAATTCTGTAAGCAAATTGTTGAAATGGATAAAGAAAGAGGAAGAAAGATTATTTATTTTGAATTCACCGACATTCTAACGTTTATATGAATATAAAAAAAAATACTCGTCCAATAATACGATCATCCTTGTTAGCGCTATCGAGACCGTATTAATATATACAACTTCGATAAAGGCAATTGAACAAATGTATACGTTGTGTACCACATGTAAAAGAATTAATCAGATGTTAGGGAGGCTTAGAAATGCTAGAACCATACTATAACAGAGGTCAGTCCTCTTTAATTGGCAACAGCATTATACAAATAGGTAATACACAAGTGTTGAATTGAATAACTCAGAATCTGTATTTAAAAGGCAGAACTATTTATACCGTATTTTCGAAGTATCGTCAACAAATAGATAATTTTTATGGAAGGAAATTTTTTCTGTGGAATTGTCACTAGAATATTTTATGTACGCACGTACATCGTACTTTGCTCACTATTTATAATTATTGAAGGAGCTCAGATTTTTAGTCGGGCGAATCGTGTACTTTCATCTGCGTCTTTTGCTGAAGTTGCGCTTACATATTTCACAACTGTGTATATCGCTGAAGTCAAAGGCGCAGAAGGAGGAATCAACTTTGCTTCAGGAATTCTAGCCCTATTTATTATTGTCATACATGAATTAAAGTTCAACGTATAAAAATGTAAATATTACAAAAAGTCATGGATGCAATGAAAAACAATTGTATTTCTAGACAGGCTATGATATTTTCAAAGTATTTTATTATGAGCAGCTTAAAAGTACTTCTATTGTGTTGAAAATCTGTACTTTGAAATGTAAAAATTATATATATATATGTATGTGTCTGAGAAATTTAAATAAGAAGCTTCCTTGCTTGCTATCGTAAGATAAGTAAATGTGAAACGGATTTTCAATACAATGCTAGTATTTATAATGCTAAAATTGTTATAGTGTATCCTTCCTGGGTTAACGCACTGATTCTAGAAGATAATGATAGTCATTGCATTATCCGGAGTCCATGTTCATACTCATTCACGCAGTGTACGGGTATGCTACTAAGTAGCATTTATATTAATAAATATGATTTTAATATTTGTATGTAATAATCATTTGCATCATACTTTTACCTGAAATTTGCAGATGCGTCAAGTAATTTTCATGCAATTTTTATTTTTTTTATACAATTTACATTAAACGAAAAAATTCTGGAATATGATTTTCAGAGTCAATAAAATTGAATACAGTGTTCAATGCCGCGCTCTGTCACGATCTCGTCTTCGATCACGATCTCTGTCTCGATCTCTGTCGCGGTCATCTCTACGATGTCGATCCTTATCCCTGTCTTTGTCTTTGTGGGAGGACGAATGTATTTTTGGTGATTTACTACGTTTCCTTTCTCGCCTGTCTCTGTCACGATCTCGGCTTCTAGATCTTTGCTTTTCTCTGTCGGATTTCTTTTCGGAGCGAGAATGTCTCTTTTCACGGTCTCTGTGACGTTCCCTTTCCCTTTCATAATCATCAGGTCGTTTACGTATATCCTCTTTAATTGGTGGGATTTCTTCATCTTCCGAAGACTCCATTCCCTCATCCATATCATCTTCCAATGCTGAGACTTTAGCTTCTAAAAGTATAAGAAGTACATTTGAGTATTTGTATTATTATATTTAATTTTAAAAGGGATTTGATAATAGTTATCTTTCATTGTGCAAACATTTACCTAATTCATTATTTTCTTCTAAAACATGCCGCTTTTGTATCCTTGGTAATATCACGTCACATGATCTTTCTTCTCTTAGAAGTTCATCGATGAACTCATCCATGTGAACCAATTCAAATTGACCTTGTTTATTTTGCCTTCTTAGTTTTCTATTGTCATTAAACAATGGTTCCAGGTATTTGTAACAATCCAACGACGTTCCTGTTAGTCTCATATACAATGCTCCGAGTGCTCTGACGTACTTAAATTCCTCATTCTTTATGAATTCCACTATGATGTCTTTTTCAGGTTGAATTTGTAACATCTTTAGTATAAGACAAAGGAATGGTGTTGGTTTTACATTACCTCCAAATACGCCTCCAATGAATCTGTACATAAATACAGAAATATATGATAATATCTCATTTTGACGTTGTCTACTATAGGTTATTTTTCAGCATGCAAAATCTTTAATTAATCACTAAATTTGAATTACACAGTACAAGGAAAGATGAGTAATACACTAATAGCTATATTCTTTATTTTATTAATATTATTTTCAAGCTATTGTGTTTCTAGAACAGATAATAAAAATTAATAGAAAATAAATGTTTTGGAACAATGTCCAAGTATAACTATGCGAACCTCAATTCCATGGCTTTGTCGACGAGGAGCTCTGCCGTTAGTGCAAAACATTCTTCTTTCCAATATTTCGAATCGTATATACGAGATCTTATGATTTTTTCCACTAAATACTGTGGATTTGTCCCGCGAATAGACTTAGCGTCTTTTACCGTGCGGTTCGCCATTTCTGAGATCGCCGGAACCGAAGGCAAAAATGTAGGGATCTACTTAACCAGCAAATGCTGGCCAACGTAATAAACTACTAACTAGGGGTGAAAATAAAAAAGTACAATTATACATGTAAATTATAATACCGCTTCAAATTATCAGGAAAGAACATTTTTATACCAATAATATTTTTTAAACAAAATCTTTTCACATTTCCTTGTTAACAAATATTATTTGTAAATTCTAAAAGTCACTGATTTAATTTCCGATTTGTAATCGCAGTATAAACTCGAGCGCAAAAAGAAAGTCGAAAAAGTCCAGATAAACGTAAGGAAAATGTCAATCATTCCCCTACTTTCAGCTCAACAACAGATTTTGCGTCGGAGCGTCGCAAAAAATGCAGCACACGCACATTTCTTAAATTTCTAGATCGCTGAGCACATTCGTATGTATATATGTCAATCCTCACGTGAAATACGTGCGAGAATTTATATCAGAACATCCGTCCTAATTTATAATTATCTCCATACACAATAAGAATATCCTTTCTCCCGCGTCTATGCACAGACAGCAATTAGTTCGTATACATTTAACATGACGTTAATCCAATAAAAAGATGCATTACATTACAGAAAAAATATAATGTGAATACTGAAAAAAAGTGCTATTTGTTGGAAGAGAAAACAACTATGTGCGCAAATAATTTAATGATTGTTTCCCATCCACAATCGGTTACAAAAGTAGAAAAAAAAAAGTAATGAAACCCATGACATACGTAAAGAGAAACCAGAAAACTGATAGAAGCCTAAAATAAGAAGTAGCATCACTGTGGAATATTTTAACTATATTATACATGCATTCCCAGTAGTGTTGTTATGTATGTATATGTACAGTATCATACTGGTATAGTCGTTACAGACTGTTAACTTGTGTCGCCGTCTTAGCCGGAGTCCGACGACGTGTATTATAATAAACATAGCATCCCTACTCCGACTGCCTTGCCTTTCCCTGGTAAGTTACTTTAAGGCCCACAAGGCCCCATTCAGTAGACTGTCTCACCTGGCAACCTTACCTCACCCGGGCAGCCATCTTGATATCGCCGTGCTTTAAGTGCCCTGCTTAAAGTGCATATTCTGTTAAGAAAACAACGCGCACAGTTTTGCCATAGATTGTACAGAAATAATGTGCTTGGTGCACTAGGCTGTAGTTTCAGTGCATCGCGAGGACCAGCGAGAACCGATCGTGACGCGCAAGTTCGCAGTTATACCAGTGGATTTTAATTAATATAATTAATACAGTTACATTTCTCTGGGCTAAATAAAGTTTCCGCTTGATTATTGAAAGTGTCTTGATATTTCTCATTACATCTGTGATACTTTTGAGATCAGTGAAACTGATCGACCTGTTGCATTGTACTGGGAGTTTTCGTTGTTTCATTGTTTACGGGAATTTTGAAATACATAATTTTATTACGTGTTAGAAAGTTTGTGCTGAATTTTTGAGTGATGATGAATTTGATTCGGAGGCGATGATATTTTCTTGTGATATGAAGATTTGTTGATCTCTCTACAGTGTTCTTGTGGATGCCATATGTCAGTACTCAAATAAATGTTACGATATATTTAGCTGAGTGAAATTATTTGGAAATATATCATACCTGTGAAGATTTCGTGATTCGTAAGGAGTTGGGAGATGCCAAGGGAGACTCGTTGATTAAATACAAAAGGATCCTAAGGTGAGCATATCTTGTGATAAATAAGGTATACCGGATGTTTCGTATAATAATTAAGGATATGTAATTAACTCCGCGTTGCATCAGGTTTGTGAAGGCATCGCTCTTTATAATGAAACGAAACGCGTGAACTTCGCAATCGCCATATCGACGCAATATATGAATGCTATGATTTCGGGAAAGTGTAAAATTATAGTCTTAACATTCCTTTTACTTCCGCTTTGGAGAGGCCCGAGACCAAACAAAAAAATATATAGTTCCTTATACGAAACACAGGTTTTGGATTAAAAGCTTATTTCATATTACATAGTTGTCTGATGAGAAATCGAGAGATTTTATCAGACAATAAAATTTCGCCACAATCCTTGAATAACAACTGCTATAACAGCGTGAAAACGTCCTTCTGTTTCTTAGCTCTTTGAACTCAAGCAAGATGGGGTCAAAAATTGAGTACGTCGAGTCGTCCCACATGTATGCGACTAATTACATACGTAATTCAAAAGCTATTGGAGTCCTATGGGGAATTTTCACCATATGTTACGCCATAATCGGCGTAGTAGCCTTCGTCACTCCAGAATGGTTAGGAGACTTGGAGCATGAAAATCCTGGAAGGTTTGGACTCTGGACGCGATGCAGTTACGGTGGAAATGGTAAAGCATTAAAGCAGATTGATTATAAAAAAAAAAAAACAAGATATTGTAAAGATATATTACGATATCTTTATTCATTAAGAATTATGCTTTTATCGAAAAATATTTTTTCCAGGTGAACTCGGAGAGGAATGCATAGGTCGTCTAGACGATCTATCCACTATCGCCAGTATTCCTTTCAGAGCAAGTACCATTCTAGTAGGTGTGGCAGTCATTATAGCTCTTCTGGCCATTTGTGCGATGCTGTTATTCTTTTTCTGTCAGAGCACAACAGTATTTTACATATGCGCCTGGATGCAAGTAATATCCGGTAAGAATTTAAATAATTTCTCATTTCACTATCTATCACTGTAATAGCAATTTTAAATCAAGAACAAGGAGACAGCTGGGTCTTTAAATGTAGGAAAACCAACGAAAGTGTATATAAATATTCACACAAGAACCCAAGATGCATTGGTGCACTCGTGCTAAGGTAAAGAGCGTAAAACATGGTTTTAGAAAGTACATCGTACCCGAGTAACGTCACAGTCCATTACAAGCTGCAATTCCATAACGCTTTATCGTCACAACATAATTGCAAATTGCGTTGATGTACAGGAAATGATGCAACCTTTCCATTTAGCATGCTCCCATTGTCGTTAATATCGTGTCAGTAAATCTGACAATGGCACAAATGACTCTCGTCTTTCATTAAACGTTTTTTTTTCCCTTCATTCAGCACCATCGCTTATCCAGTGACAAACATGAGGTCAGGTTTCTACAGCAGAAACTTTAGACTATTCTCTCTCCGTATCGCATTAACACTTGTTAATTATAACCATGACGATCTTCAACGTAACGGCGACCATTATTTTTCAAGAATCCCATGTCATACGCACTCACATTGTTTAGTCAACCGATACGCTTTTTCCACTCCACTGATTCTGCAACAATGAATCAAGTGAGACAGAGACCATTACGAATCACGTACAGCCGTGGTTTTCAAGTCAAAGACCGAGACGATTATTTCCCAAGTATCATTTTATACACGGAACCGCATATAACAATTTTATGCACGGGGTGCACTGAATCGAGTAATGCTAATACCTGTTATATATATAACAGGATGCGCCCATTCTCGCATATTGTTATTGAGAGTTATTCAATTATAATTATAATTAAATGACGCCAGTCTGAAACTTTTTAAAGTATAATTGAACTTTCCAAGACGTATTAAGTCATTAAAATGATATTTCGTGAAACAACCTGTATACTTATCCTACTTGACCCACTTGGTTATTCGCGGACAGCCAATTCCTTAGAAATGACTCGGAAACGAGTTCGCAACTGGAAGATGACTTATGACTGTCGCGCTGTGTGTACCTACCTTTAAGATAGTATCGTTGGGTATTTACAGGACTCTATATATGCTGTTGGAACGATATGTGGAATAGACCGTTATAATGTATAAGACCCTGCAAGGTACCGTTGGCTAACGCCTTTATTATTCACTCCGACAGTTTCGAGATGCTTTATTTAAAAATATTATCATCCTTTTGATTTCTGCTGAATAAATGATTGAAGCATCGGTATAGAATTTAATCTCTGTATTGGTTTTTTTTAAAATATTTCCAGTATAACTGTATCTTGTACTCTATCACTAACCACCAAGATGTTTTTTTTAGCTCTGCTAGATATTTTACCGTTTATTAATCAACTGTAGAAAATTACAAGAAAAATTCCTGTGGCGCTGTACCTCTACGTACTAACTGTCTAGGGTACCGTTGAACGTATTATGGCGCACTGTCGTGGTTGGCTTGAGCTAAGACTAATTATTCTCTGCGTAACCCGAGTGCAAATTGCATTGTAACTTTTTTTGAAAATTTACGAACTTTCCACGGTTGTCACGTGACAGTGTCAACGACTGAAAAAACATCGCACTTTCCTGCTCTCTTTTGATATGCCTTCGGTACGTTGCTTAAAAATAATCTAATTAAGAAGCATATATAAAAATGTCATTTTCTATTGATAATATTTATCACCGGTCAGACCTTTATTTACAAGAGAAAAGCATCGAATCGCCAATCTTCATGACTTCGCGGAATTCAGTCTAGCATGTCGTTTCTACGCAAACAGTGAAAGTTAGCGGTTCAATTGTGAAGATCGGAATCTAAGTCTCAATGCGAAGCTAAAACGTTTTGCTACAGGATGAGGCGTTACGCTTCATCACCGATCGGAAGCGACGAGGAGACTTCGATTTCAACCTTTCTCTCATCCAGACCATCTCTCTCGAATGAACCTCTGTCTTTTCGATCTTCGCGATCGTTGAATGAACTTACGTGATATTTAAACGTTGATTTAACCCTCGCTGCCAACGCTCTCTAAAAGAAACCTTTACCTATCTAATGTCCTGGAAATATGAGAATCGTCAAGTGATTATCAAACGTTGAAAATATTTCCGGAAATTTCGACATATTATATAGAAATTGTCCTCCTCGGTTTTATATATGCTTTATCGTAATGTCCACCTGTATGCCGGTGCTGTAAAAGACGAGCCACTCTTTGAAAAATAATATCCTGAGTTCCTTTCACTACCGACCTCGCCTTGCCTTCACAGGACAAACTGGTATCCCACCTATCTAAATACCTGAAAGCGTTATGCATTTTTACATGTTTCTTACTGCTGGGAGATATATCATAACTTTCTGAAATACCAAAAAACCTCTGGGATAGAAGGAATTTATTAAATTTAGCTTGAAAGTTTTATGATTTTTCTTTTTTTTTAAGTATTTTACTGAACTAAGTATAATATGTGAGAATAAGGAAGTGTGGAGATAATACAGATCTTTAGTCAGGCTACTAGATGCCTTGGTGAATTAGCGTTTTTTTAACCGACCTTGATAGTACATTTTCATGGATGGTTAGGCAGTTATTCCATTGTTACATACCTATAGACGCACTTAGTCTAAGAGAATAAGGAATCTTAGGAATTAGTCATGCATTTCTTATGTTATACATTTAATTTGTTAATTTAAAATGTCATTCTTGTTCCAGCTATATGTATGGCGATTGGAGTCTGTGTTTATCCACTTGGATGGGATTCGCCATTGATCCGTGGAGTCTGCGGCGCTTCGGCATCCAGGTAATGAAATTTTTCTGACAGTTTCTTTAAAGAATTTTTTGCTTTTGTCTTTTCAATGAGAAAACTCTTCGATATTGATATTAAAAATAGATATAATTTCTCTATCGCCCTAGTTAAACGTCCTTTGAACAGTGTTCGTAACAACTTTTTATATTTTCTTAACAATAGATATAATCCTGGTGCCTGTGCCGTAAGGTGGGCCATACCATTGGCTGCTATTGCTGCACTGGATGCTGCGACATTGGCAGCCCTCGCTTTCATCTTGGCCTCACGACACGTGAGACTTCAAGCAGAGCCTTTCAACAACGGGTCCTTGTACAAAGGTAACGCTATATTTAGGTTTATTTATATCACGGTTTGATCCGGTACTGACAACCTGAATATCTGGACCACTTGATGGTTCAAGATACGTGATGGGAAATAATATTGTTTAATGTTTCACGTGTTTATCTTTATCGTTCTTTTTTTCAGGAGAAGTAAATCCCGGTTATGTTAACGAAGCTCAGAGCGTTGCTGGATCCAGGAAATCTTTATCCTTGAGACCAGTTCTTTTGGTAGC
Organism: Calameuta pallipes; assembly: GCA_030142375.1. NCBI lineage: Eukaryota > Metazoa > Arthropoda > Insecta > Hymenoptera > Cephidae > Calameuta > Calameuta pallipes. The sequence goes on along the minus strand of JARQSW010000441.1, from coordinate 944,551 downwards.
ACCACCGGAACAGGACCGCTACAGTGAACTCTCCAGAGCTAAGTCCCACTCTCACCATAGTCTTTATTCTCCAGCGCCGTCACATCCGGTTCACACGATGTCGACAAACACTTTAAGTCATTCTCAGCATAATTTTCAACTTTGATTTTATTGACTGAAGCAGATGGAGGTCGCGATTTAATAATTTCGGCTCCGGTTAATAAGTCGTATCGGTGCCTTTATGCATTTTCATACGAGCTACTGACTGACGATCGGTTCCGCTCGTTATGTTGATCGATCGTTTATATGATCTATTGGATTGATCTTTATTGTTTCACATTGGTGAGTTAGTAAATGATTTTGGTACAGTCGTATTCTGTGCCTTTACTCGAAATTCGTATATATCGTAATATATTATACGTATACATATATTATAGTCCTTTCATGAACAAACTTTCAAGGGGCCATCTTACTATGACGTTCAGTGTAAAAGAATCCCCTGGACCTTAGATTTTACTCGTAGATTGACTAATACCAATAGCTGCGTGTTATCCTATGTATGCTAATGAACATTACCAGTTAGTTTAATTGTGCGAATGACAGGTAATAATTTTTATAAACATTTAAACCGTATACTTAGAATTGCGTTTAGTTTTTAAATGCAAAAGTGGAGTATGCATAACGTGTTACGTATGCTATATAGTATATATATAATTTCTATACTTATTTAAATTTAAGTAATATACTCGAGTACGTATCTAATGCTACTGGTCAGTTATTAGTAACAATGACAGTTTAGACTCCTAATCTTTGTAACATGATTTTATATACCGAGCAATGAGAAATACAGAAATCAAATGATTACAAAGTCAATGAATATTTATAACAAAGTTATTATACACTACTCAATATTTAATAAGAATTATTCGTTTGACTAGTACTAAGACTCTGAGTCGATGATTTGACTTAAAAAGAATGCAGATGAAAAAGTGCATTGAACAAACACTGAGTTGAGTAACGAATCTTAACAACTTAAATACCTTAAATTTCTTTCACAGTACTCTTTAGATTTCTAGAGACACTAACTGTTTCATAAAATTACCTAAAATTTCAACCGCTTTTCTTCTGGATTCAAACGTACAAAAACATGGTCATTTCTTTCCTGGAATGTCTTTTCTCCTCTCATACAGATAATGCGGTACTTACCTTTAATATTGTTAAAAAAATTCAACGATCACAAGAAAAGTTTCAACGAAGCCACAATGATTTGTAACTAAATAGAATTATGTTCTAGGAAGAATTACGTCGTAAAAAGAGAAATTCGTTTGACACTAATTAATTGCTTTTCAAAAATATCATCATTCATTTTGGTGATTGTAGAATTTACTGAAGATGAGATATTGCAAAAGTGTATTGCTTTTTAATTAAATGCTAATGAATCTTCACGTGGGTTGTGGAACTGTGGCTTTTTTGGTGTGCATTCAAAGTTTTCAGATGTAAATTTTGTAATTTTCAGACTTGCGTGTTGTAAAGTGTAAGTAAGGAACTTTGATTTTAATAATTGTGCAATTTTTGCGACGCATCTCACGTGTTAAAATAACAATCGTCGTATACAATACTGGGAGCACTTTTGCATTGCGAAATTTTACTACGCGCTGCATTATGAGAAACGTTCATTTGAAACATGATCATTTGAAAATTATATCCAGCTCAAATTGCAAATTTGCAACTTCAAGATATTTCGGTACGTAACTTTTTCATTAAAAGGATGGACGGTCAAGGAATTCGTACTCTAACGTATAACAAATGCGCACGTAACATTTTGACTAGTATATTTAATGATATGATACAGTACAATTTGATTATCAGTTATTTTATACTTATTTACTGGAATGGCTGTCAACTGAGGTAAACGTAAGTCAAATTAATCATTGACACAAAGATACTCGCCAACTTTACCTATATTCACTGGCAAAAGCAATTGTATCGTATAATATTGTTTATCACAATGACAAACAAGAAATTTAACATTTGGTGATAATTCGTGCCAACAACTTTAATGACCCACGAAAACTTCACATTTTGACAATGCTTGTAGTACAGGACTATTCTATTAAAATTATTAGCATAAGTAACAAATTCTGCGCTTTTGGCGATCAGCATCAAGAATACTCGAATTTTCTCAAAATTACTCAACATGAAAATCTCCTAGCAATTCACTAGGAATCATCCGAACGGCGTTATCGTCTTAAAATAGTCACGGAACTCGAGCCTGTCGTAAAGGAGTATACAATTTTCCATATGCTATCAGCAATGTAAAGATGATTCCGCGCTTGGTGATAACTTCACACAGAGTTCTCACAGCAGCAATAAATTTACAGCATGGTAACGTAAAGCCACAATTACCATTGGTAAACGAACATTATTAGTGAGCAGTAAACGAATACTCAGCTTTTGCAAAATAAAAAATACGTAAGACACCGAGTTCAGTCGCCAAAGAAGACACAGAATTGTCACCTCCTGCACTTCACAGTGCTTAATCCTACAATAAATACCTTTGAATGTAGACGTCAACCTACCAACTAGAACTGTCCATCTTGTATAACACATTTGACAACGAATCTAAGAAAGATCCGGAATACAAGATTTACGCCTGAATAAAAGACACCGTTTCATTAAGGTTTTCACTGACTGTACATCTGCACGTTATTTGCCTAGAGTGCTGCCGCCTAGCGGCAAAATTACAAACCAATATATAAAGCGTCGAAGAAAATAATGAAAAAAAAGCAGATGCCGAGGATAATGTAAGTTCAGTAGCTAATGAATTCGACCTTCCATCTGTTTAATGAGTTCGTTTAGCTTACGGAAACGAGGACTTTTATCGGTATTGTTTATTCCATGCGTAACGTTCGTATTCCCGCGAAACTCCGGCATTAAAATAGTACGACAAATATAGCCTGAGCTCAACCGGCAGAAAAATCAACCGGCGTCGCTATTAAACCGCGAGTGTTTATAGTGCATTAATTAGTTCGGGATGAGAAAAGGGATAAAAACGTTTACAACGTTGTAAATGCACGAGACTATCCCGTCAGCCGTCCATACTTGGATTTGCCTTTGCGACAAGCGGCTAACTCGTCTTCCTTCATTCTCATTTATCTCTCTCTTCCGTTTCACGTCATTACACGTACACGATGACCCGCCTACGACACTCTTCGGAAGCGTTTATGGCTTTATTACGTCGGCATTCCGTTTGCCAGTCCTTCTTCTTTACATCCGTCGCGAATTCTGCGACTTTTACATTCAACGATTCTATCGTGCTGACTGTCGTAATTGAATCGCGAATTCCATCCTGGCGATTTGGTTAATTGCTCATTCAAATTTCTCTCTTCCACTTGTTACACCGTCTGTTGCACTTTGCAAGAGAATATTATGACAGTAGCATGGATCGAAAGGCTCTGAGTATCTTTCACGTGGATATTGATTTTTTAAAATAATTTAATTAACTACAAGTTAACTTATCGTTATCCTAAAGACAATTTACAACGCTACTAAAGATCGCATTCTTAGCGATAATACGATCCATCGTAACACATAGATATCTTAGGTCTCTTTATTCAGAATAATGCCGCAGGGTTGTACCACGCCAGTGTTCGCCAATTTTGGCCTCTTTGCGGTCCTTTTATTTTCGTCCTTTTTAAGGAGCTCCTCTATGGAGTAAGGATTTCTTTTCCTCTGAGGCTGTGCCTGCCCATTATCTTGTCCTGGCTCGTTCGTCAAGTTCTGATCGCTTCCAGCTTCAAGAATTCTTTGCGATACAGAATTCTGACTCGCAGTACCTTCCACGCTCGATAGACTCTGCCGTGAATTTTCAAAATTCACTGCGGAATTCGGTGTCCCATGCCTGACAAAAGCACTCCGATCGCTACCGATTTTCTGTCCCAATTCCAGGATAATCGGTGAGTTTTGAAAAGACTTGTAATTTCCTTGGGACTCGGTATTCTCGTCCAGATCGCTCTTATCCAACGAATCGTCACTTCCGGCCATTGAACTGGAACTTGACTTGAGGTCGACTTGATTTTGACTCCCTTGTTGCTCGGAAAGACGTTCGGCATCCAAAGATCTGAAAGGAATAATTTTTTAATTGATTAATTTAAGAACCAGCCAAGGACGTATTTCTCGACGTAAACACTTCATTACGATAAAACTTTTCCTCGTCCTTGATCCTGACGTGTTAATACGATAATTAGTAGACAATTAGCTCTGCTCCCTCGGTAGAATGTTGATTATGCACTTACGTGAATGACTGCATTCCGTGATGCAAGTGCAAAGTCGTCGCTTGATATAAAGACGAGTAGAAACTCGGATTCCAAGTTGGTGTACTGGTGCCACCGGAAGTTGTCGAAATATGCAAGGGTCCTAATGCTCCTGGATAGAATAATTGATAATCCGTTCTCATCAAGGTATCTGTACAGCAATACAAAAAAAAACAAGCATAATGTATTATAGAATCAATCTGAGCGAAGCCTAGATTTTCCAAAACGATATTAAAAGTCAGTCAAACGTCTGACAATAAACGCTGCATGCAAATTAGACGTGATCGAGACGTGACTGCTCAGTAAAATTGGGTAGATCACGCCAAGCTTCAAAAAAATCATTTAAATTTTTTTAGGATTCGACCGCTTCGCGTGCCGCGTTCAGCGATCGCTGACGAGTCAATCTTGAACCGGGATACGCTAATTTCTTTGATAGATAATAAAAAGACTAAAAATGGATTTGATTGGGGACATTTGTATAAAAAATTATTTGATCAACCACAATTATACCTATAAGTATAAGAAAGAAGACCGAAGTGATTTTTTTTTTGTAAAAAAGAATATTATTTTTCCAACTTACCTCTGGCTCCCACGCTGGTAGGTATCTGGCCCTGATAACCGCTCGAAGTGCTACCCTCGATAGCAGGGTGCTCCGTATGTAATCCACCCCCCCTAAGAATCCTGTTGACCGACGATACCGACGGCAAGCTCTGTGGATCGCAAGCTCCCTGCCGTGCAAGCTGCTCGCGTATTTCCCAAGCAAACATGGTAGGCTGCTCCTGCTTCATACGTAGAATCTTCTTGACGACCGTCGGCGTAGCTACTTGCTGCAACAGCAAAGCTCGCGGGTTATTCTAAAAAGTAAAATCAAAATATCCACTCATGAGAAATCACGTGGAAGAAAATGTAGATTTAACGACGCCATTAATCGTACGAGCAGTTTTCTTCGCGATATTTCTAATATTGACAGCCACGGATACGATCTTAACCTACGATAACGTCGCTCTAACCTAATCCCATATTCAATGATCATTGATCATCGTATTATCCAGAGCGTAATGCGCGTCTATAAGATTCACTAACGTCACGTCACTTCCGCTTAAAAAAAAGTGAACACACGAATCCAGCAGTTTCGGTAGACTGCGCGGCTACCGCGTGCAAAGGAAATTATCGGTGGGCTCGAGAATCCGTCGTGTTCAACGGCTCCTCGATTCTCGTTACTCGAAGCCCCCCAGACCCTTTGCGTTCGCAAAGATACGAACATTAGCGCGATGCTCTGTCGGTCGGTGGGTCGCACGACAAAATACACATGCCGTCCACAGGTGAAGTAGTGAACAATCAGATAGCAAAGGTTCAGTACTTTATTTCAGTTTAGCCAGGGCTTAGGAGCGTCATCTGCTTGCCCGGCAAGCAGAGGTTCTCAATTCGTCAAATTTGAATTGCTAATTAATGTTAATGCACCGAATAATTTTATGTTAAGTCAATGGAAATGTTATTCCTTCGGACAGATTTAAAGATCGGAGATCTACACGAGTAGCACCGATTGCCAGCAGGGGATACAGAGATTTCTACGGGGATGTCAACCGGAAGAATATTTCGACCTATTAATCCGTCACATATCAATAATCATATATAGATCTTTGACTATTGACATAGACGACAAGCTATATACATATAATATACTACATGTATAAATATTAGCCAGTGCAAAGATTAGCTACCGATTCTTATCTCCTCAGTGCCTGTTACAAAAAATTCTAACTATGACTATACATATTTTTTGAAATATCGAAACAAGCATCCACCCCCCCCCCCCCCCGTCCACCAAAACAATATAATATCAAAAAGACAAAAATTGGTATGATTATCCGGTATTCCAATTTTTTGTAACAATAAAGATCGCCGGTTCGATCCGAAGTACCGTTCGAGTACCACTGGCAACCCTACGTTTAGTATTTCGCCCAAGGGTCGCGAGGTACCTAATAGTTGTAGAGGGTTAGACATTGCGTGCACTTGGGAGCATCTCAGATTCTAATCTGACACTTCCGTCGTGGCGACAATTACGCGCAGCCTTGTCTGTCCTAATACTGTTCCCTCTCGTGTCCCGTACACACGTGTGGACTTATGTTAAAAAAAATAAAACAAGGGCAACTGTGTCAGCGTGGCAGTGCGTGAGCGTGTGTAGCCATGGGTCAGGAAATTGGCCGGTGGGACAAACGGACATCTGGCGCTAAACGTTAGATAACCCGAACTGCCGAACAGGTTGACCAACTCCGTAATTATCTTTAGAGTGTCATCGGTAGCGTGGTAACTGACGATAGGGAACTAGATACGAGTGGCACCTTTTTTTAACTACTAACTCAAATTCGCTTTACGTGCCCGAAACACGAGGCACTTATTCACATATTGATGAATTATACTTATACGTATGCATTGTATATATATATATATATATTATATATCGTATATATTTGTCTCCGAAGAATAATCGATATTCGATAAATATAATTTGGGATTAGTATATACAGTAAGTATCGATCGGAACATATAGATACTAATTGATACCTACTATCGAACGGACTGTAGTAATGCAAACTTTTACTGTTTACCTGAACTTGTTTGCATTTTCTAGCGCGAACGAACGACGTGACGCTAAATCATGCATTGAAAAAGTAAATATACTGACTACCAGCGACCGTTTAAACACTCCACCGCCAAGGGGCGTAGATCCTAATTGCCAGATAACCAGGAAATATGCGACGGGTGACTTTGAAACGTGGGAAAAGCGAATGCTCTCCGTGCCGTGATAATCAATAGTCTTTAAAAGTATTGTACCAAAGTGGAGCAAACATGACGTACAAGTAAATTTTTACTTAAGATTTCATACACCGTATTTAAAGGGCGTCGAATTGGCAATTTCATAGGGACGGATTGCTTGAAAATGTACCGGGATACGCGACGCTTTATTACAGTGGCGTCGAGACGTGCATTTTTCATGAGACAATTTTCAGTGTCGTGCCGCTATCTCATTATAGGCTGCATGTCGCGGAATGCACGCGCGGAGATAATTATGAAACTGCGGGACGTTGTTTTGACAATTCTCAATCGGATACAAAAGGAAACACGTGTAGATCATTGATAAATCCGTTACTAATGTGCGAATCAATTGTGACATTGTTTTACGCTCAATTGTATTCAGTTAAATTTATATATACATACACACACACATATATATATATATCTTTATGTAAATTCCACACGCGTGGCGAAGGTTCCTAGTCGCAATTGCGCGAACTATTTCGATTACGATTGGCTGCGTGATATAAATAATAGTTACTTTTATACGGGCTATCGTGAAGTCACTTTTACGAGGTGCTTACAGTCAGCAAGTCGATGTCACTTTTGATCGTATTTTTTAACACGCGTACCAACCTACGTTCCTAAGAGTGTAATCCTATACGTTGCCCGTGGTACTGCAGTAAAATACATACTGTCTTTGACCCAGCCGTGGAGACGAATTCCACAGGCTTGCAGGAGATAAGTGAGTGTTGGAACGAAAAGAATCCATTTATGGTGTCGGAAGATAAAATAACGTTGGTAAGAGCGATCTGGTAAGTTTTCGAACGAAAAATTAGAGCGACGAAATCACGACGATTTTTGATGCTCCGTATCCTTGGACGAAGAGGTCTGAAATACGTGCCTTTGAGAACACACTACGTTCTATGACTTGACGAGTTTCGAAGGAGGAGATGGCATCCTCTAGATTTCTAGGGGAACTTTCTTTAATGACAGGCTGACCTCGAGAGTGGCGATTTACTGTTTTGACAGGTCACACTCACCTTTGGTGACTCGGCAGGAAAAGTCGGTGTTTTATAATGGAAAATTGTGGAAAAAGAGAAGAAAATATTTTAATTTCAAATACGACGTTCGCTTCGAGAACGATCAGCGAGTTAATGCTGCCAGGCAATTAAAGGGTTGGTCTTCTCGCTATTACCTAATTATCGGTGTAACTTTTAATTTCTAAAGCAGCCAGTAAAGTCTCTGCGAACGCCAAGTTCTAATCTAATCTTAGATCTTTTTAAAACCTTTTTAATTAGTTGATCCCAAGCCAGACACGTACTGCGGGCATGTTAGATCATTGAAAAATAAATAATCGAGGGGCGGGAAAGTTCGAAGTGTATAAACGCAGGAGAAGATTTTCTTATCGCGAATGTTCAGGGAGTCCAATGAAATTGCGTTAACGTCTCGTTGTACGGGTTTCAACAAAGTACTACCTACATATACATATACATATACATATATATCCACATCCTATATGCAGAGTTAAGCGAGTTTCCTCATTCTCAAACGCATGGGATCCGCCATTTTGATGGGAACGCGTTATTAAAATAAATTCATTAAGTTCGAACGCAAGAAAGGCGACGTATACGAGCGACGGTAAGAAACTCTCGGACGTACCGTATAATTATATTGTCATTAGTAGCATCATACGTAACATTGCACGCGTGTGGTACAGTACAGTCAGTACCTTTAAGTCCTGATTCGAGCAACGAGGCTGGCATTACTCGCGGGAGTTTGCCGTACTGAGTGATTAAAAATGATCCCGTAGGAAGGAGAACGCCCCGCGCACATATCTGCTGTATATAAGATTCGCCACGGTAAACTAACGATAGAGGTAGTACCTCTAATTCACGTAGAATCGAATTTTAATGGCAGCACCGTACGCACACGGGCAGTAACGTTTCTCCGATACGATACAAAAGCAAAACAAGGAAACGTGATACAGGAACAAAAAATTATCTATGCATATACCTATCGCCACTGGCTGCATGAGCGACTCTCGTAATGGACCCTACTGAACTAACCGGAATAGACAGGTAGTCCTGCATAGTGCAGACCAAGTCGATTACCCAAAGTAGCGTATCGTTTATTAATTTAATACCCAGGATTCTCAAGGCGTCGCGACGCTAACCAATCATCAAGAAACCGCGCAAAGCCATGAAGTTATGCAAATGCCCGCTTCAAGGCGTTTGGATAATTGCTGAAGTAGCCAACGTGCGAGCCTTACTTAAAATCGCATCAGCAACAAAGATACATGCATTCAAAGTTGCAGATTCCTTGGGCTTTTTGAAGCTATCGAAACTTTGTATTATTAACGTAATAAAGGAGCATAAAGGGATTTAAGCCCTTGGGGCATCGAACTTGCCATCCATGAGTACGATTTGCCCTCGTGAGAATAATTGGCTATGTAATAGGGACACGATTCCTGGGGTTGGCGTAAAAAGAGCCGTGCGTTCCATTCGAACGGATTCCCTCATTACGGTATCTACAGTGAAGAGTTCGTTAACGCCGCTTGAAAATCTCTAAAGGATAAAAACAAAACTCGTCGATCCAGCTTCGTTATGGCGTGGAGGAACCCTGGACCGAGTGTCAGTCGTTCGAGGACGGGACGAAGATTGTCACTGACTAAATATGTAGATTATATCGGTACTATAAATTATTAGCATTCGTATAAGCTAATAGCATCGCCACCTTCGTTTATTCTCTCGACTTTTACCTCTCTTGTATTATATTACGTGATTCAAACTGACAAAATCGTATCTTCCTCTATATATATATATATGCACACACGCATATATATCGTATACTAAGGAAAGTACCTCTTTACCTTAGTCTTGCTGCCACCGATGCTACCAGGCCTGATACTTCCGGTCTCATAAAATCTTGTCAGTATCTTCGAGACGCAGCCGTGCGAGACGAGGAGCTGTCGAGAAATGTCACAGGGTCTCACACCGACCAAAGCCAGTTGTACGATTCTCTGTCTGACGCAATCAGGCAGAGGTCGGCCATTAACGAATACACCACCCAGTTGATTAACGCCGGCTTGACCTGTAACAATTGTGATATATGCTCGTTACATGATTTTTCACGTGGACGTGTAGTGTCCGATGGTAGCTAGTTTCATGTGATATTATGTATATGGGTATAGTAATAAAAGTACTAGGAGCCACAAGTTATTCTCTCGAAAGAAATGAGCAAGTTTGATTTTATCAGCTGATCAGCTCGCTAATACGATTGACTTTTTTTGACGTCCTGGTACTTGTATACCGGGATATAAAAGTAGCGTGGTCCCATGATTCTCGGTGCCCTGAGAACCGTATAAATAAATGCGTGTATAAATGCGTCTGTATAAATGCGTGTAAAGACTGCACGAAGAAGCGGGACCAGTACGATGCGTGCCAAGGATACAAAGTTGCCCTGCGGAAAGCTTCCCGAAGGAAGAAATCCGCTAATAGCCCAGGGATGACGTTAGGGGTGGGCAGGTGTTTTCACAGGCGGTTTCGACTCTAATGACATCGCTCGGTAGGAACCCTGAAAAGATCTTGGGCTCGCGTGTCTCCCCACTTTGAAGATCTGTAATTATTTTAGAAGCCAGAGAGGAGCTCACGTACGAATCCCTAGACCAAAATTGCTTCCTGCGAAATGCACCGCCATTCAATTTTTACGAGCCAAACTTTTCTGTGTACGTGTATGCCTCCCTGTGGTGTAGGTACCAGGCTTAAGTTTTCACCTGCTTGAATCTATTAGACGCTAATGTCAAACGTACCGGACTAGGAACAAGGCTTAATTGGTACATATAGGATTACTGGTTAAAACTGTATTTAAAGACTAGGCAATATTTATCCATGGATATTAAATTTTTTTTTTACGTCTCAGGTAGAGTTGTAATTTTATAGAGACCACATTGGATAATTGTAATTATATGTATAATTATAGTAAGCTAAAGTAACTGTTATATAAAGAAATTGGAAATTGGCAAAACAAGTTGGTATTGACTGTCTGTGGAATTTTGAGTGGCTTAGTAGGTATTAATTTTGTGTACGTGTAATTGCCTAATTAACGACACGGGCTATCGAGCACGGCACAGTGGCAGTCGATTACAATTAAGATATAATCTCGGGGGAAGATTAATGTGCGATACTTAAATCTGGTCAAATCGGTAACGATTTAGCGGGATGGGTATAACGCTCTTTGAGAATTTGATTTTTAAACGAGATTGTAATACGGAGATACTTTTTCACGCTACTTTTTCTCTCTGAAGAAAATATTCCCTAGGATAGTCTCTAGGGTTATTGATGCCAATGGGGTCAATATAAATTGTTACCAGATTCGATTGTCCTATCGATATTCCTTTGAATATCTCATCGTGAATCTCTCGCGTCGTTCGAAACTCGTAAAGTAATGAGTCTTAATGCTCTCAATCGTTATCCTTCACACGAATTCTCGTTATCGTAACTATGGAACACTTTTTTTTTTCTACTACCCACCCGTATTATATTAATGACTGTCCTATACCTTGCCGCGTTCCTAGGTGTTTGCTAAGAGATTTCAATGATGATACGTAATTAAGATATAAATTCAGATACAGCCCGACCCGATTTTCATCAATACACGAACTCAGAGATTTCCGGTTCATTTACGTCTCTAATGCCATCGGTATCACCTGCACCGTCGGAATGAGGTAACGTCAAGCACACTAGTCAGTCCACGTGTAGAAATCGATTTAAGAATAATTAGTCAGCATGTAAAGTATGCCGATTGCGTAATGAAATCCAAGAAAAATATATAAAAAATCTTGCACATGTCGTTTCGTGATACCAAAGAAATAAAATCCGAAATATCAAATATTTGTATAAAAAATTTTTTTAAGTAAAGTTAACGCCATTCATTAATTTTTAATCACTCATCTCTCCTTTTACTTGGTCAAATTTTCCGTCCTCACGAGACCACTCGTAATTATCGAATATTGTATAAAATTGAAATTTCCAGTTACCAATTAATTGATCGCCAACCGTATATTAAATCAATTATGTAATCGTCTATTATCTCGTGCCTCTTACGCGCTACCGGTTATATTATCCCAAGTCAAATTTTCGAAGGACGTTTTTGATGCTTTTTATACGGTTATCGCTCGTTTCTCCTTTCACGAACCATTGCCAGTGATTAATGTTCCATTACTTGGTAGCAGATGTTTCAGTCGCAATAGTAAATAGCCACACAGCATTTGGTTACGACCTAAATATTCTCTTCCTATTTGCACCTTTCGACTATCCGTCTATCCGTAGCCATAAGTCATCAGCCACAACTGTAGACAGTTATATATATACATCTTCCTTCAGGAGTATATTGAATGATGGCTATATTAAATCAAATAATCACATAGTCGAGTATCCTCTGCTATAATTTCAACCCCGTTCATACAGTAGCATAAGGAATGAAAAAAAAAAGAAATTAGTAAAAAAATGGCCCATTCGTTTTCTTGATGTGCTCGAGTACAGTAATTCTCCTATATAATAAATTCTATGGGAAATGAATGCAGGTATTATTTATCGTATATTTGTATATAGATATATACATATGAATTCTCTACTACAGAAAGCACGTCACTTACGTTTCGACAAGGTCTCAATAAATAACCCCGTGAAACGAGAGCAATCAAAGAGAAAAGTGCTGCCCGTAATGAGCAACACGACTCAATCCAGTCAGGATTGGCAAGCCGAGTCACAGGAACTCCGTAACGTTTAAAAACATAAAAGCGCGCAGCTCCTATATAAATTGAACCACGCGCCTTCACGTAGGAACTGAGATGGTCGGATCGACGGACGATTCCTAATTATTATCCGCGTCTAATTATGTCATTAACTCAATTACACGAATTGGCGAATCCAGCCGAAATAATAGCCGGGGTTAAACGCTGAGAATTCTTTTGAGTATTTGACATTGGAATTGAAACTGGTTACGGGGACGATTGCCAGTGGGAGGGACGCGTAAGAATTTGTTAAATATAAAAAAAAAAGGGCTACGGACTAAATATTTTCGGGCAGATCATTTCCCTTCTTTTTTTTTTCTAGAATCCTACTAATTCTTAGCTTGTTACGTTACCATGGAATTTAAGATTGGCTATCATTCGACACACTAGGCTTTACCTGCCAAATGAAAATCAGCCTTAAGGCGTCTTTACTCAGGCGATTTATTTCTTACAAACTCCCAGCGAGTTCACAATTTCGGCGTTATTACGATAAAAAGGGGTTGACTCCCTGTTGCCCCGAGGGATACTCGCTGCGCGAAATTACGTAGCTGCGCGTAAAGCAACGACGCAAGAGAAGGACGGACGGACGGACGAACGGACCCCGACAGAGGTAAATTATTATTACGGCAAAAACGAAGCAGGAGGCGGCTCTATCTACATACGAATCTGCGGTGGATCTTGAAATAATGAGAAACGCGTTACCGGAGTCATAATCGCGATAGTAACATAGGTAGATACCAGCTCGTTTGCAATGCTCGTGATGTCGTGGTCGTTTGGAGAAATTAAAAAAAAAAATCAAGCAAGATTGCGTCAAGAGCAACGATCTCGTACCGTGTACGAAAAATTAATTTTCTTCCGAAATTTCACCCTCTCTCTCTCTCTCTCTCTCTCTCTCTCTCTCTCGTCCTCTCGAGTGATTCACGACTGTGACGTCACCTGTCAACATCCACAAGGAACTTTTGGATATTATCACACAGCGTTCCGTTAACGCTACGCTAACGTGGCTCGTGACTGATTAGAAGGGCGGCTGTTGGCTCATTAAATTCTCTAATGGCTAAAGGGCTATTGCGTTTAGTATCGTACACCCGGTATTGGTATCTACACGTATAACACCATAACGCCATCAAACTATAAACTATAAATTGGCCTGTATAGGATGCTGTGGATAATAATGGTTAGCTTAGAATTAGCGAACTAATACGAGGGGCCGTGATTGCTATCGCGTTTGCCATTTATGTTCAAAGCACAGCATACACCTGCCTGCCTTCATAACGATCCATCTAGGGTTAAGAGATTTTTTTGAGGGTATAGATACACACGTCGAAGGACTGAAATCACGCAATGTGATTTAGGCGAGATTTTAACTAGATAAAATCAAAGCAAGAAGAAAACGGAGTCTGCACCTTTCAACGTAACACTCGGCCGTAGCAGTAGACATTTTGATGTGGTAATCAGGCACAAACGTACGGGCTATATCGAGCTACGTACAAAATTTTAAAAATTGACAGTTAAGTACTCGACGACGTTTATTTTCTATTTTAGATATTTGCCCCAGCAGCTTATCGAAGTGTTTTTGGGTAATTAGCGGCTAATGGTAATTACGATCGAGATACGTATGACATAAAATTCAAAGTGTCAACTGTTTACTACATGGCTTTTACGTAGAAACGGGATATCGGATTTAAAAAAATATAGGTAGGATTTAAAAATTCATTTCAGGACGTTACATGCGAATCGTCAAGGTTGCGTAATTTCATATACCCGTGGATGACATACGGGTAAAAAATGATCCCTCGTTAAATTCTACGTCTTCTGTTCTTCGTTAAAAGTAAATGAATGAAAAAAAAAAAGATTTTGTTAACGTCCCTCATTGATGTAGCTTAATACGGCCATAACACGTTATACGACTACCTGCCGTTTACCAAGTCCCTTCATTTTTGAATCGCGGTCAATCGTACGCGCCTCACTATCGACCATTTATGTTTCCTTGGCGTGTAATTATTCTCGTGAGCTTGGAGTACCCCGTTCCTCCCATGTAATTCAATGAATCACGAAACAGCCTGTGTGGTCCATCGGTGAGGAAGCGGGTAACAGTTTAACACGAATTACGAAATTTCGAAATAGCGATAACACGATAACGAAATCAGTAGCCCGTAACGATCCTCGAGCAACCGATGTCTTACATGGACAATGAACGAGTCGGATATAATTAAAAGCATTTAATTACACGTTCATAGATCTTAACCCGATCCGCCGTATAAAATTCTTCGTTAATTACTGTCAAAATGCCTTCTAAATTGTAATTTAGTCGAAACTTAAAACTACGGGACTATAGAGGGAGTAGCGAGCGGAGGACAGATTTAATTTTTACTACCGGTTGTACCTCTCTGATCTCGCCGACGGTAGCTGACCTCACACCGAGATCGAATCTATGATAGGACTAAGTTATTTATTTAATTTCCTTGACAAATCCACCGAGTCAAAAAGTAAGGAGACTTTTATAATGGTTAACGCGTGGGCAAGAAATGTTTCTTGAAAAAATATTAAAGCGCGTGAAAATACAACGGCACGAACCGGTTTGCCGTTAAACACCGAAAACGCCCTTTTTCCCATTTATTTTCACCTACTGGCGCTCCGTCCTACAAGCCTAACAGCAAGTGCCCAGAGGTTGGACGGTGTGGATATACAAGACCCCATAAAAATCGAAGACAATTCGCGTTGTCTATAAATAAAAGTTTGCGGACAATTGACAATAATAAATATACACGTTAAATATATATATCTCATGAAAGATATATAAAAATTAGCTGAAAATTGTTTGAATCATGTAAAATGATGTAAAACAGTGAACCACCCCAATCTAGGACTCACCTGTGTGCGGCATCTTGATGCGTGATTGGCGAGAACTTCTGAAACAAGAAAAATGACACACGGTATATAATTCGTTGCGTCGGCTAAGTTCGACAGTAGATAGGCGTGAGGAGGGTCAAAGGGGGTGGTACTTAACGCGTAATTTTTTTTTCGAGGTCAAGCATGCCAGATAGCCAGGGGTATATACTATAACGCAGTGACCATAACGTAATGAATTTAAATGTATTCAAAGGGAGCGCTTGACGCTTGACATGGCAACCCTTAAATATGCAACTAAACCGATAAGCAAAAGCGCGGCTAAATATTACGATACCGGACCGTGACTCTCATTTTGACGAATCCGGCAAAAGCATTCGCACGATCCTGTGCGCGTTCAGTGAGTAAAGGTTAGTTTCCAAAAATCGATGGATCCTTGGAGAAGTACAATCGCAGATGATATTTCGCGATATCGCGAAAGACGTTGACCGACAGGTTTCGCATTAAAAACTGATTACCAATCAAGTGGATCTAGTAGAACAGGTAAAATTAATGAGCGATCGGGAGAGTCCCGCACATAAATTAAAAGCATATTAATATAGCTTCCTTCGTTAATAAGTACCGATCATGAAACAGAAGAAGCCGTAGAGAGAAATAAAGAGGCAAGAGAAGAAGAAAAAAAAAGAAGCATAAGCATTCAAGATATTGCTATTTATCGCGCTAATTACCATTCCTCTAGGAAATATATCCAATGCCGAATGCCGATGGTAATCTGGTAAAATTTACAGACGCCATTACCCATTATGACCGTTTGCGCAGATCGTATAAGGATCTGCCTTGTGGCGAACGTGGCGAAGTCGACGGTAACCGGGAGCTCGACGAAAACAAGGGAGACGGCCGCGGTTTGAGAACTCGGCAGAAAACTACTAGGAATGCGTGCGTAGAGAGGCGGGTGGCGTGTACTTTGTGATGCAAATTAATGCACGATTACCAAAGCACCCCGAGCCTCGACTCGCCATCCCCAACCGAGTAATACCAACTACACCCTTACCCAACGTCCACTCGTGCTTACTTCATGCAGAGTTAGCGAACACGTTCGCTACCACCGTATAGTGTACCTGCACAAGGTTGGATAGCTATGTATTAACATAGACTCGGATCAACCCCAACTCCAATGTCTACCCCTGCATTAGGGTGGTTACACGCTCGCGGACGCCTAATCTGATTTAATTATTACACATTATGCGGTTTCCAGTCAAAATATTATTCCCCGATCGAACCACTCGCCCTTTTACCAAGAGCGACGTTGGCGACAGGCATGGCGACTGGCGACGAAATATCTTCGATATAGCCATTAAAATTTATATTGTCGGATCCCATCAGTTCGAGTAGCCATTGAGGGTGATAATGGCACGATCGTTATACCGTAAATTTTATCTGAATATATTTACTTCCCACTGGTCCTTAAACCGGGCCCCTCTCTTAACGTACGAACGGTACTGAGAACAAGCCTTCTTCTTCGGCACCGCAGAGTTCCTACGCTCTGAAGTTGCCCAAGGGTAAACCCTGTCCCTGACGGTATTAAATAACGTGAAACTTGCCGAAGGTGTGAGTCCGAAGTACTTTCGCTAAAAAGCACTCCGCCACCTCGATACCTATATAACCAGCATTGGTACCCGTTAGTTACACGGCCACGTTTATACTTTTTATCCCTCGGGCTTTCTTGTACTTTTAACTCGAGGATGGTACGATCGCGATGGCCTCGCCGCTCGCACAATGAAATATTCCCGTAATGAGGATTGAGCGATTATTATAAATCAAACAGCAGCTAAGGGGAGCGCGCGGTGCATTTCTCGCGTTCTTCGTGTTTTGCTGGTGTTACTCCTGCGAACACGTGTTCCCCTATGGTGTTGCGACGGTCGTATGTCGCGCCGATATACGACACAGTGAATTCTTTCTCGATGGAGATAAATTAAAAGCTATCGACATCGCCTTAAGAAATTCCCACGAAATTGACACTGCCCTCTATGGCAGATCTGATTGTTTGCTTTCCAAGCACATAGTCCATCACGTGCGCGCTTCTACCTCGGACGGGCAGAATTCGCATGCAGCGTCACAGCCCATAGGTACTGGACGCTGATCATTTTCGAGGAAACCAGTGAGTCCAATGTCGAAGGATTAACCACCATGGTATCACAATACGTCACTGTGGGTCTCTTGGAAGCTGCGACTACTGTATATCTACATGAGATGATCAGTGATGCTCTAAATTAGTTCACTCTGAAAGCAGCCACTGATTAGACCACGCTAAGGTCACGCTTTCACGTGTAGCCCTCGTAAGCGAAATCTAGTTTTTGTTTATTCATTAGGCTACCGCGCTTTAAGTGGTACGTAAGACCCCACCAAGGGTTGGCCGTATCTCCGATACGCCACCAGCCATAAAAATCTGAATATATTAGACCTACATGTGCACGACATCTTGCGCGGATCGTGAACACATTACACCGATAATCTACACCCGCTTCGGACCACTTTACCCGTTCACGCATACCGCGGAAACCATGCTTCTCGCTAATTTTACTCTCCACGATGCCTACCTGAAATCCTTGCCTGCCTGATTGCCCGCCTGACTGCCTGCCAACCTTGTCTCTCTACCTACCTGCCCTACCTACCTACCTACCTGGCTGCCTGCCTGCCTGCCTCATTACTTTCTCCCTTACCCTTGCCATCTTTTTAGCTTCTTTTCTTTTTTACTTCTTCATCTTACTTTAGACATTTCTTTACCAGTGACGCTCAGCGAATCGGGAGGAACAAGGACGAAAAAGAAATAGCGACCAAAACCTGGTACACCCTGTTTCGTTAAGGATAAATAAATCTTGAAGCATACTATATGTATATCGATGATGGAGCCTAAATATGGTCTATGATCGGATTCCATGTGTGACACAATGTATCTAGAGTAATAAGTCTGGGTGCTATATTTGAATCCCTATCAATTGCGTAGAAGTTTGAGCGATTTTTCTTAATATATATCGTTTGTTATACATTGATCGAGTGGGGGAAATGATTAATAAAATTTATAAAATTTGGATCAATGGATGATTCCACTTACGGGATCTGAGTTCCAAGCGTACTTCTCGTTGATACGAAGAAGGAGTAAGAAATGATGCAAATGGTTTATTAACGGAGTTGCGGTTATTGCCTGAGCGTCAAATGAGCAGCTAAGCTTCCATGGGGTAATTAGAATAATTCGGGCCGCCGCGGTTCACGCCACCCAAGTGAATTTGCATTTTAAATGAACCGATGGCGTGCCTGACTTCGCGGCAGAACTTTGTGTTTTATAAGAACTTTAATATTTATCGCGTATCCCTCTAAAAGTATCCACGCCTCGAACAGTCACGGGACCCGACTCTGCACTGTTCGCCATATTATTTTCGTGCTACATCCATTATCACGTCATTAAAAATAAAGATTCGCCGTCGTGGCATATGTGCAAGATTATTTTGTCGTGTTAGCCGGAGAAAAATATTCCCAAAGTGCAACGCCTAGTTTCCCCACGAAAAGTCATGAAGATTCGACTTCACTTTACGGCGGCGGGGTTCGTTATAAGCGAAAAACGATCAATCGGCACTGGAAGTGACATCGGTTGTCGTGGTTATTATTTAAAACAAGTAAAGTGGGTTATTTCATGATTTCACCTGGACTGCCATGTATAGGTAGGTACGTGAACGTGAAAAAAATAATCTCCATTAAACAGGAAGCATACGGGTAATTAATTGATCCAGCTGCTATAAGTATAACCATACAGGCAATCATGTTTTTCAAGTAACTTTTAAACAAGATAAATACCTGTCGATGTCGCGTGGCTCTCGTTAGATTTCTAATTGGGAAACGTCATTCGGATGACACAGGGGTATTCTTCGGAAGTAGCTACCAGCAGAGTGGTAACGGAGCGTACGAGGCTTAAGCTTCAGATTCTTGAATAGCGAAGATACGTGTTTAGTGGATAATTATGTAAACTTTATTTAATTTTCATCTTTTACGTATTAATATATTTTGTTAATAATTATTTTTTGGCTCGTTTAAAATTAGCAATGATTTATTAAAATCTTTATGAAAATTATTAGTCACGACTTGTCGTATTAAATTGCCGTGTATATTGAATCGGATGCTGTAATAATTTAAAATACTATCCGGCGGCTTCCTCTTCGTAAATCTTTAGTTCGTAATGCACGCACGAGTTACTCTGCGCATCCGAAGTGATTATCTCTGCGGTAATGTTTAATGGCACTTTTGAGTTGTCAGACTGAGACAAGCGGGTTTCTCTTAATAACACGGTTTGTAAGTTACGCGTCGAAATTGAAGACCGGTTCTTCATAAAATGTAAATCGTCCCGGGGATTCTTTACAGTTCATATAGGACTGTCAAAGTATTCATTTCTCGAGGATCATGCCACTTGAAACTGTCATTCCAATAGGTCGATGCGTGGATCAAATTAAAGCGTAATAACGACACTGTGATATCTCTCAAAAAGTACGAGCACATACGTATGACACGCGAACAATCTTTACACTCAATCAAAGAACCATTCTCCACCCAACGAGGACAAATCACCATCCCCAAGTGTCAAAAGTCCTTCTTCCGTCTTATTCTCAAAAATGAACGACTACTAGCTCGAAAGATAAATTATCTTCTCACCGGCTCACAATGATCTCTCGCCACAAACGTAATTGGACAAAAATCCCTCCCTTGACACAAAACACTTCAGAGCTCTCTGACACTTCCTCTTGAAAATTATTTCCCACGTAGTGAAGATGGTAGAAATTAAAAAGTGTATATATAGATATACACATATAACAATGTTCTTTTTTTTCTTCAAAATATTAATTCAGCATCATCCCCTCTCGAGTTCTTTACGTGTATCTAATATGTTCCCCAGTTTTTTCAGTTATAATGCGTGACGACGTAGATGACTTGGTCAGGATGACGTGTGATGCGGTCCACGCAAAGGACACGGTGTGTCTGACTGAGCTGGCTGGCTCGCACAGGGTTACGGACTTTGCTTTCGATTTGGTCCCCCGTTCTCGATTCCGATCCCGAACGAGCGAACAGCGAGCGAGTGAGCGAACGAACGAACGAGTGAGCGAATAAGTTGACGGTAGCGTGGTTGTCGCGTGCTGGATGTTGTTGGGTTGTCCTGTGGCCCGTGGCCCATGGCCCATGGCCCCTGCAGAGTAGGGTGCACCGATGCCGGGTTACGGAGAGTGGGAGCTACAAGGGTGGGCGGTCTTTCTACACGCCTTCTTCTAGAGCGCAGCACACCAGGGAGAATCCTTGTGCGAACGGGGCACACCGTGTACTGTATAGCATGTCGTTCCGTTCCGTTTTCATCGCTGCGTGAAGTCACAGCTACGGAGAACGTTCCGTGTTTTGATTGTTGTTACTTTTGTTGGAGGAGACATTAGAAAGTCGGACCAGGGAACGATCGTAGGGAGAGAAAGAAGAGATTTATTTAATTATTTTAGAGTGGACATTAGTTTTCTTGGGGTTGATCCCACGAAGTAAGAGATTTTTATTAGAATACCTTGTACGCCGTAGATTTTTATCGTTTACAGATTTTCATTTTTGTTAAGAATCTCTTGAATTTTTTTTTTCAAAATCATTCCTTCCGTCGGAATTTGAATTTCTGGATTTTTAGGTTAACTCGGCTTGGTTTACTTAGATATCATCTTGGACAGGTTAACCATCATTTTATCTGTTTCATATTGGGTGCCGTTAACGAGCGTCTTGCCTATTACAGGTTCCATAGAGATGTATATAAATTCAGAATCCTTAATTTAAAAATCTTCCGTAACCAGATCGGATCATCGACCTGCGTAGGATATATAACAGTCGATCTTAACTTACCTGAGTGTTCCCCCGCGTAACGTTCATCCCAGTATTAAAATCAGGTTCACATCTCCCAAGCCCTATTTGCATAATGAGTGTCGTCAATGTCTTCCTGCTACACCATACAAAATGTAGCTCTCCATTTCAAGCGCCATTTAATGGATTGAGTATCCGATGACAAATAAACACAGGGACCCTTCTTAACACCCTACACCGCTAACAACCCCCTGCGGAGTAATTGTATAGTAACAACTTGCAGCTCGTAGAAGGCAGGTTGTGCTACTTCACGGATCATCGCCTTTTAGGCCGACGGATTCATCCTTTGCGGTCTGCCAAATGTTGCCACCAGGTTACCCTCCGCTCTTCCTCTTTTGCTGGATGATTTATTGGCCTGCGCGAATTCTCTTTCGCTCTTCGCATACACTTTGGCATCATTCGGGCGAAAGTTAAGGTTGCTGCTTCTTATTTAACGGACCGATTAAAAAAGAAAGGAAATGACCAAATTTAAGACCACACTCCAGAGACCACTCTGAAAAATTGTCGTATCTTTCTCATTGACCCAAATGAACGTCATTAATCCACGTGCGGGTAATTAATGATTCTCAATTAATTACCGGGATTCGTACCTTACAAGACGTTCCCTTAGTACCCGGCTATTCGGACCAAACACAACCACCACGTAACCAGTTCAGGTTACGAGTTGGCTTCTATACCTCATAGTTTTATTCAGACTTATGGAATCGTCCGATATTGGTTCTGCCATAGAAATCAAAACTTCAGTCAGTATAAATTTCTTGAATAATTTTGTATATTTTTATAGTTTTTTAATGGCTCTAAGTAACTGAATTCAAGATCGCGCTGTGCAATTATCTACTTGATAATGACACATCGACTAGTAACAAGTATATTTAAAATATTTCTCATACGGGTAGTGTGTGTCTAATTCGACAGTACCTATACTAGGGTTGAACGTTGTGTCGCAACCCTTATCAGATGCCACGAAACAGACACAGGTCATAATAGCGTGGTAGTACAACGCCTAACGAGAAGGATTAGATCTGTGGGATTAATTTTTCATGATACATGGAAATGCTGTCTATTTAGAAAATGGGGGATGGTTCAGGAACCCGTAAATGTCAGTTGTAAGTACCCAACCACACATTAGGTGTCCAATAAAAAGCAACAAAATGTCCGTGGTATAAACTCGTACAAAATTGTATAGAATTTCCTCATTATCAAGTATAATTATAACACCCTTGGTATTTCTCATTGCTAAAATAACTGATCTTGCTAACTTCACGTGCACGATCACTCGTACGACATAACTCAATGCCAATTACGCGGTCACGTAACGCATTGGTGACATTGGATAAAGAAATCTATAGTGTAGAAAGAAAAAAATGTTTCTTTCTCTAAAGTTTAAATATAAAAGTAGGATAAAAGTAGGATATATTTTATATAAATAATGTCCAAGCGTTGAATTATAAAAATGTATTAATTTTAGAAAAGCATAAAAATACAGAAGAATCATATCCATCGAGTGTGCAGGGGCTTAAGGTCGATTTGAGAAAAAAATTTTCTTCGGGTACCAAACTATCGCGATTTGCGAAAAAGACGTACTCGGTGGCTACAATTTTCTCGGTGCAATTTTACCCTGGCAATTTCGCCTAAACGTCTAGCAGGTGCCACTGTCTTCTTAAGGCCCGACGAGATGAAGACTTTGCACACACACTATATATTTTCATATAAATATTATAAAGCTTAGACCCGCTTTATCCTATATATCACGAAGGCCTACTCGATGAAATATTAATTCCGCGTGCGTCTTACAGCAAAATTGCACTTTAGGAAACGACTATAGCCTCGCTCAAAAAAATAGACCGATCCATCCCGTCGCACCGGGAACCCGCTCGCAAGGTGCAGTTCATTTTTATGGCACATAAGAGTCATTACGATCGAAGGAGTCGCTATCGTTCTTTTATTAATCCTTAGTAGCCGTCGGCCATACAAGATGCGATAGTTGGATAACTTAGCAAAGTAGCTTCTGCCTAAAACCATATTTCGCACGGCACGCGTAGATATCGGTATGATCAATATTAGTTCCTATATCCACGTGAAACTAATTGTAAGTCGTGTGGCAAAAGTGTCTTTCTTACTGCGTGTGACAATATACCAAGCAATGTATATAGGTATGTATAGGACTGTTTAGTTACTGACATTTTCCAATCGTTAAAAATGATTAAAGGTCACCACGACAACACAATGGACATCAAGGTAAAACCGGTTCTTTTCATTTTCACAGAAATAGGATGCGCTCCCGTCAATTCCCAGGCCTAGGATCGATGATGAGTCCGAGCGATGATAATATCGCAGTTCCTGACTGGCCGATGACTCCCGCACAGATATAACCTCGCTTTACCATTGGCTGGATAGAGCCGCATACTATATTAGAGGGGATTCTCCGATTGGAGAGACTTTGGAACGCCCAGGAAGGATGCGTAGCTGTTGGGACATGCGTAATGCCACTGTGTCGGAGGTCGAGGGTGTTCCGCGCCTGAGCTTATGTAACGATACATGGAACAGCCGGATCACCTATATAGTATAACCATATGCCAAACCGTACTGCACGATAGTTGGAACTATCTGCATGATAGCTCTCGTGATAGTTGTTATAAATAAATGAAAAAAGAAAAGAAAAAAATTTTTTTTTTCTGATTCTGAAGTACCTGCAGCAGCTCACTAATTATTTATTATTTTTATTTTTCTTGCTGTTGCGACATTCGATAATGACACACTATACCATGGCTTTGATAGTATTGATACAGTTAGGTGTGTTCTTGGAATTGTCACGTGGTACACAGTACTTTCTGTAATTGACTATAGTACTTGTAAGGGGCACCATATGGATATAGTATAGTTCCTGGTGCCTAAGACAACCGTCTATACTTTATATATTGATGTCTAATTGAGTCTAGATGGATGTCGTGGAATCGTGCCAAAGAACAATAAACGTAGCATGCAATTAGATCGTAGGACTCATAGCCGAAGCGGGTCCGCGACGATTATTTATCTGGGTAAATTGATACAATTATCGTAATAAATACTGGTCATGTAAAATATAACATTGACAGTAACGCATCGTTGTACGGGTGGGTGCGGGCGAGCGGACTTAACTGGCATATGCGAAGGTGGCAAGGACATTCGTATTTTACGTAGTTAAATAAAGAAACCTTCACGATGGGTCTCTGGGTTCGTCCATCACCGACGATAATTGTAAAATTGCTTTATTAGAGCAGGTGCCAATAACGACTTTTTTTCGAGTACTTTCGTTATACAAATATTTGTGTATTTTCTCGTGCCGAAGTTCCAATGTTCTCTTTTTCACGCAAAATACCGCCAATCATAATTCACCCTGTGCCAAATTTTGTATAGCGAAGATACGGCGCTATTGGGAACCCGGCCCGAAGGTGAAGAATCGTAAAAGAATTTGGTGCCCCGCAATTATCGTAAGGCGCTAAAATAGTAGTGTTAAACAATCCCAATACGGACTTAGAGAATCCATGCTTTGCTCCCGGCCAAATCCAACCATTAAAATTGACTTTGGAAATTATTCTTGGCATTGCAATTACCGCGTTTAACGTAGCAAATTGTTCTATCTTCGAGTGTCAAAATTACAGTCGTAGGTAGCACGTACTGCCAGTAAGATTGCAGATGTATATAAATCTCAATAGTTTTTGCCTTTAACGTATACAACACGTGGTACTGGGTACTGATAAGCAAAGTTTCAGCGTATTTATTTTTTATTGATTTTGTCAATAGGTGTTTCTGTATATGAGTGGAGAAAAGATGTGAGCAAAAATGAAATTAGAAAAAATGGTGGATAGCGTGATGCCAAGGTATCAGCATAGGCGCTCGTTCATTTAGAATTGTCCGCGGAACCCTTTCGCCTGAAGAAAATAAAATCAAGCTGATCTTTCTCGAATTCTTGACTAACGACCGGTCCCCCCGCTTCCTGTGGACAGTGCTGATGAATCGTCCCGGTCACCTGTGTCTAATCGTGGTAATCTAACTTGGATTAGAAGTTGTCGCCAAAGGTTATGATCCTAATGATTCCCATAAGGTCATTAGTTGGACGATTAGAAAAATGTTGATTGAAAATTTCGTGAACTGAAAATTGAATTAGACAAAATAAAATAAATGAGAACCTCTGCGTTATTGCAGCTATGTGCTAATTGAATATCGCGCCTTGTGCAATAAAATAATAAATAAGGAATATGATCCTCTCACGTGGTACGTGGGTCTGGTTATTTATTTTGCACACTTTTGACTTTATTATTTAGGCAGATGCTAAACGTTCCATATCCCCGTGATCTTTTTTCTATGGTTCGCTTTTTGTCTTGACACCGCCATAAATCGAGATGGAAGAAGCTATTTTAATTATGCAATTTTTAATGAATTTCCGACGCCACGTAAAGATCAACCTCAAGATACGTCCTCATCGGACCTAACACGCCCACTTCTACGTGAGAATGTCGAACCGCGCTCTGACGCAGATAATAATCCTAACTTTATTTCTGATTTGCAATTCCACCTACCTCTTAGACTCGAGAAATACTGAAGAAGGTATCGGAGCAGAAAATTGAAACGTAATCGTAAATCAGAAAGCGTTCGTATACCTATATACACCTGTCTGATCCTTAAGCAATAAAAAACCTCAAAACCAGCGACTATTTGTCCCAGTGAAATTTTTGGTTTTCATGGAAACGATTATGACGATATGATTATAATAATGTATTACCGCAAACTACCCTAAGTTCTGGAATGACCCGAAGATTTTTTTAACCGTAACAGGAAGTGGTCATAGACGGAATTTACGATCGACCCAAAGTCCCGAAAAAGCTTCTACCCATATAGTATGAGTCTCATTAGAACATTTCTTTCATCGGCATAATAGTTGACAGCAAAAATCGTGCTCGCACCCTTTCGCTTCGATTGGTACTAACGTATCTTTTTTTTACACATACTAAATCCCTGACACCTGTTGCATCGTAGAACGAAAGGTCTGCGTATATATAGATGCTGGTTAGAGCAATTAATTTTCAAAGATAGAATGATAAACGATCTTTAAAGAGGCCGCTTTCATTAGAGACGATTGACCAAACCCGCTTTAGAGGAACCAAAAAGAAAGATAAAAAAAAGAAGAAACATATCGGTACCAAAAAAAAAATCATAATTTTCTAACGTGTCTCCAACTGTAGGACTGTAGAAAAAAATCAATTACAAAAGTCCAAAATTTGTTTAAAAAAATTACATCAACGTACCAATAAAGATGTAAAATAAAATTCTCCCGGGCATAGCAATTTTAAGGCCATTTGCAAAATTCGACTCGGAAGACTTATACCTGCGCCTCGAAAAAGAAACCGCACATTTGACTCGCGTAACGCAATATCTCATTACATTTTTGTCGGTCCTCATAATGGCCTCTCGATTTACACTCAAGTCTTGGTTAGGTGCCAACCAATCACCGATGAACCAACCATGGTAACCAGTAACCAGTTACTTCCCCAGTAATTACCTACCCGCCTTGGCTGAGTTTGGTTTTATAGTCGAACCCGCAACCGAGACGGGACGACTCACTCTGCACTTACTCGATTATTGCATTACCCATGCATAAGGTGTTGGTACTACAACCCCATAAGCCAGTACTTATAACCATAGACATGGTACGGCACACACGATACTTTAACCATGGAGCATATATGCTTTTTACTTTATAAAACTGTTGACCAGTCATCTTGTACCTGCTTGGTCATTACATGAGAATCATTCATTCGCATATCCACCCATAAATATATCCAATAGCCAATAAATATAAAGACAAAAATATTGACATAATTTCCCATAATTCCAAAGTCCCGTTTATCTATCCAATAAAAATTCATAAATCTTCCACGCTGAAGATCCTGGTCGAAAAGATCAAAGTGGATTAACACATCTCTCGCACGATAATATTTAAATATGGAACTAAACTCCCGCGCTTCTGGGCAACATCGAGAACCGTGAATTAACGTCTGGCAGCATTATATGTATATACGCAGTCACATTCCCTCAGTTTCATTTAGTTCTTCTTACCTCATCATTCTTGCGTCCACGGTGCGTTTACGTGTGCGGGTACCGGGGGGGCGCGTCTCATCTTTATGCCAGCACTCTTTGACTAAGAAGGTTTTTGCCGTGACTCGCTTCGTTATGGCCTTCATTTGAGTTATGCTAATTGAAAGTATGATAGCTGCTGACTTTAATTGGAATGTAGCAAGCGGTTCTGGTAGCGTGTAAGATACCAACTGCCTGGGGATATGTAGGTAGCGAATTTTCAAGATGGTAACAGGGTCCATTCGAAGCAATGCGAAAGCGAATCAACGCAGCAGGTCATTTATCGTGGCATTTCGAAACGGTTGCCGTGAATGAACATTCAGCTAATAATAAGACGAGAGCCTGGTCCTGGCGGCTGATCTGCCGAATAGATGGTAAAAATGAGTACAGCTAGGTGCATCTTCTTGCAGGAGTAAACAGAACGTAAGAAAGGTATATGAATGGACCAGGTTACCTTTTCAATTTCACTGACGCCCAAGACCAGGTGCTCCTCCGTTTCTGGCTACACCTTGGCCAGGTCGACGACGACGACCCTACCCAAGGAATCTCTTGCCGGAGGAGCACGACGACCGGATGGGGAGTTAACCAAGTCAGTCGGTCATTGAGATTCTTCGGTATAACTCTACGATAAGATAGCGCATTACATTATACTGTGATAGACAGGGGCGTGGAATCAGGTTAAGGGATCTGCGCTTGACGTGTGCGCACGAGGACGCGTATGAGGTAAAAAGACAGAATTATCCAAGCCAAGTACCATACCACGACGACGGAATGGTTGCGCTCTGAAATCCTGCTCGGTGAATTAAATCAGCAGGTGGTTTCGTTTTAGCTGTCAGCGCCTCTCAGGAGGCCCTACAAAGACAAAAAATAAATTAAGATCCCGTACCCATAACCTTAAAAACCATCTTAATTGCTGGTAACTGCATTTTACTCACTTGCTAGGAGATTCGCTTGATTCGACCTCGTAACTCTTATAAGTGTATCTACTGTACGTTTAAGAGTTATGCTGTATGGATTGTATATGTATATATTTTTAGTCGAATGGATGACGTCGATTTTGAATTCTTTTTTAATATTACCGGTAATCGCATCCATACTTCTTTTTATACTGTTATTCTTCAATGGACTCGTTAAAAAATCGATTTTCCTTTTCGAAGTCTTCTTTGACTCGAGGATACTGAATGGATGATACGATAATGCTGATTTTACATGGTCCATAGTGTTAGGTATCTCATGAACACAGATCAACTTTATGGCTAATACATTATCATGCTGACGTGTAGATAATAGTGTCGTGCTGCCAGATGCGCCAATGTCACACTCCATGGGTTGGCCCATGGTGCACCATAGGGGGTTACCAAGCTCGTTGATTCCAGCATGCTATTTATATACGTCATACGTAGGTAAGATCTGTGAAGAATGTTCCAATTTTTAATGATCCGCACCGTGTTCAACTGACCAATGAAATCGTTGAAATTCTTAATTTTAGCTACCAATAACCGCGAGCTAAACGTTACGTGAATAAATGAAATAGATCCCTGCTACCTTTTACTGTGAATCAGCAATAAGACTGAAGTCGGCTCTCGCATCCTCCATTAAAATTCAGCAACTGGTTTTACGCTGAATCTGCAAACGAGTAGAGACACCAGAGCACTGTCGTACTTTGTAAATTATTGATATTTGATAGCACCGATAATAAATTAAGACACGGTTGCCTCGTGGGTCTGTTTTATTAGTTTTGTAACAAAGTCGAATGTAATTTGGTATAATTGACCGTACACAGGTAGTTTGGGTTTGTTATTGCAAAAAAATTAATGGTAGTAAAACATTAAGATATTATGGGATTTGGTATTAGGTTTTGGTACCCGTCACGTATGCCATTAATAATACATAAGGGATGTATGGCGTATATGAATATGTCATGGGATAATTATATATGGGAGTATTATAGGGAATCTTTGAAATCTTATTTGGGACTGGTGTTTTGTATGTGGGACCAGGTAGAGATATAGTTCGATATGTACCGTTAAGGCGATGATTTTGAGTTGCGACGCGGCAGTCCCTCGTAAATTGGATTGGGATTGACAGTGACCATAAAGCTCAAGTCCAATTGTGAATTAGGGAGCTAAAAAGACGGGCAATGAGCATCCGATTAAAGGAGAGTTAACTTCATAAATCTTGGCGCATGATCGAAATTTATTACGGATTAAAAATCCCCGACCGGCAATATCAATTAAATACACTCCAAGGCTCGATCGGCAAACCGATGCCTTCGCTTTGTTCGCAAAAAGTTACCCACTTGTCAAGAGTCCAAGAACTTAGGCTAGCGAAAGATACGAACCCGCCGTGTGTAAAATCTTGAAATACGCAAAAGCGCATGAGCGTAATAATGCATATAAATGAATAATTAAAATTGCACAATTTATTTTCAAATTATCTCAAGCATCCGTTTCCTACATGTATGTCGTGATAATAAAATAAAAAATGTATATTAAAAAATAAATAACAGTGACCATATACAATTTTTTAATAAAACGCTAAAGTCAATTTCACGAAAACTGCATAACACTGTAAAATTTGTTATCAATCTTTTATAGTGGATTTCATAATATCAAATGGATATACAATTTTTACTGTCTTGTATAATATCCGCGAATATACCTAATCTCTCGCTAGCCTCGAAACGCAAGTGCATCTGATTTTTTTGTTCTCCCTTATTTCTCGGATTTGGTTGGCCTTTTGTTAGACACCGATGCGACCGAGTCGGCCTTCAATCATTCGAGTAATTATTCGCCAGAAGCAATTTTGCCCAATTATTTGCGCCGCGCAGCGGTTCGACTTCGGACGACTCGACGGACGATTGAGGAATTAAAATTGTCGAAACACGACCGGCTAGCTATATACTCAACTTACATGGCGCACATGACTCCAAGCTATTACCCGTAGACCTGCAAGATATCATTGTCACGTTAAAAAATAAAAAATATTTACAAATTCTCAACAACAAAATACAATTGCATCGTACGACGTATACAAAATCCAGTTGAACCATTAAAGCCTCCTTGATCGAAGTCTCCGATCACAATCACTCAATTCCCACTCCATCAATCCGTGAAAATCATCCAATTACCTCTCGTGGCTATCTGGCATCTCGCTATCGGGACTCATTCAATTATTTCAACGAGGGTTGGTGAGATCCGGTCAAAAGGGGTGGTGTGAATAGTTGACAACTTACACAGTGTTATCTGGTAGTACCAGAATGTGGCAGTAATCCTTTGGTAATCCTTTGCTAAGCAGAGATCACGTGCCTTGTGACACATAATACACTTCACCTATACTGTTTTATAAACGGGAAATACATGTATAGATGATAACGTTTATTCAAGTATTCATAAAAGAGGTTGATGATTGTATGATTTTTAAATTCGAAGTAAATCAATGGACGTTTAACATATAATATTATAAACAGATATGATATATGTGGACAGTTATTGAATTCAATTTAGAGGATAAAAGATTTTTATAATTAATTTGAATATTATATTTACGACCACCAAAATATTACGTGTCAAGATATATTTTTGTATATTGGAATCAGTTTTTTTTTTTCTTGTGACTTATAAAGAGACTCGAGCACGTTATCGATTCGTTAAGCATGAGAATTCTATTTCTATATGGGGATGATACTGTAAGGGATGGTTTTTGATATCGCGACTGTGCGTCACAATTTGGATGAATGATTTTCTACCAGAGGGACCATTAAGCTTGTGTATACACAAAGGTTGGTAACCCTCACTGCGTGAAGGGTAGATACCCCTGACGCGTGCAACCCTGAAGGGATTCGAAATATGTTCAGGGTGTTTATGGGGGATAGACAGTACAAATCTAAACACACGGCTATGTGTATGTAATATTTATACTTCGGCTATGTGGATTTTCTTAGCTTTTACATGATATAATGTATTTTGTATATTGTCATTAAAAAAAATTAAATCTTAAAAATCCAACCGAATTAATTTGTAAAAGTATTCATTGTCGTGGGCATTCATTGATACGACGTGGGCATTTTCTGAAAAAAAAAGGTCAATGAACTTGAATTACCTTTTATTCACGACCAATTACGTAGTCGTAAATAGATAGGATAAAACTGATTAAATTAAGAATTCCCTAATTACAATCTTTAGCTTGGGAGCAGCAGCAATTAAGGTACCCGTAATTGGAGAATGAAAATCTTTGAAAAAAGTTTAAAAAATGTACAAATTCCTTATTAATATAATTTATTGCCATGTTAATCTAAATCTTCGCTTTCCGTACAGAGTCGTGCGACAGTATTTTTGATGAACTTGGATCAAGTTTTTCAGGTATATCAAAGTACACGGTCATCCCTTGGATGAGTTAATAAAAAAAGGGTTACACCTGTTAAAAAAATTCGCTGCATATAAGTATAGGTATACCTGTACGAAGAGCCCTTTTATTAAAAAGGGAGTAGAACCCTTAAAATTTTTTAAAAATCCAATTCAAAATGTCTTTATCGGGATCGGTTCGATAATAGCAGTATTTCCGAAATTCGAGAAGGGTTCTATTTGTTTTTTGTAAATTGCCGAAATAACGGTGAATGTACCGGCAATCATAAGAAATTTTCAAGGGTAGCCTCGAGTCGCAAGGGTGGTTTCCATAGAAATGAAAGGGTTGACTTTAATTCCTAATAATATTTCTAGCGCCTCTATGGCATTAAGTGTCTTGATGGAAGGCGCGAAGATTTTTTATATCTTTTCACCGCACATATTTGTTTTGCGCAAATTACCCAAATATTTCCATAATTAACCTATAATTTATACAGGTGGCTGCGGTTCCTTTTACGCACAGATCGCGCCGTTCGAACCCATAATTATGAAACCACAAATATTTCCGAATAGAATGTATATTGTATACATTATAATTCTTAGCCCTCTATATCCTTCCCTTTACCCGTTTCATCGAAATTCCGAAAGTAGCCGAATCCTTTGCCGTCGATCTTCGTGTGCATTCGGGAATGACTATCTACATCCATGGTTGATATCGTTTATCGATAATTGCAAGCCATTAGAGATACGTGTAGCCTCGATGGATCAAGTTCTGAACAGGCGAAATAGCCACGTTTAAAAAAAGGAAAAAGCCACTAAAACTCTTACCACAATTTTAACAGACATTAACAGTTTTTATCTAGCTCGAGAGATTCGTGATCGAGCATTCAAAACGCGATGCGTGTAGGCACCCACGAAGAAGAATCCCTGAACGAAAATTATAGAAAAAAGCTGTGAGGCTATTACGTACGTCAAGGTGTGTCGAAGCGTTTTTCAAACTCTCAAGATTTTTATTTTAACACGACCCGAGGGCAAAATCGATAGAGTCATTTTCGTCAGGCAAGATCGAAGCGTGTGAAATAAGCCAATGAATCATGAGAGTTCATCGTTTCTCGTTGATATGTAATAATATATTTTTATTCTATCAATCGTATCAGCTACTGTACAATATTTTTCAACGCTTTTTTAATAATGAATAAACAATGACAATACCATCACAGGTAGATACCTACTGTGTCTATTTAAGATAAAACGATATTTCGCATAGACCCAAGAATTCCCAAGCCTATGGGAAGCGTACGTGTTACGAGTAACACGAGTGATAAGGTAAATTAGTTGAGCCAAAGGAAAGTAGCCCTTTGTGTTTTACATTGTCATTCATTTTTCGTATCCGTAGCGGAATGCAAATTCCGTCCCACATGGCAGTTAGAAATCCTGCATTGGAGCAATTTTTCGTACTAGCCTACAAGCATGTGAACTTATGTAGTATATAAAACTATGTATATACTATAGTCTGAAAATGTAAAAATTAAATCAGCTATCCGATACAAAATGAATACTTAACGTAAACGTACGCGTCATTCAAATTCGTGGATATGCCGGGAGTCATATCATTACAACACTATGGAATTCGTGCAAGCGTAATAGATTAGTAATTATGCCAACCACCATTTTTTAGCGGTCGATTTATCCTCGCCACCGGGTATGGACCGACATCAATGCGAAATTTCAGGGTGCCGCCTACTCGAGCTTAGATTGGTTGGCACGGCGCAAGAGCACCGAATGCAGGTTACCAGCGAGACAGAATTTTGTCGAGAAAGAAGAAAAAAAGAAAATCAAATTTTTGCCTCCGAGGGGACAGTTGCCACTCGGTTCACCTGCCCTTAAGAATCTAAGCACGCGAAATCACGAATGGTCATTAGGTTGGCCTAAGAATAATTCATGGAAGCTGCACGTACTTATCTCAAAGCAGAATACAACATTTATGAATTATTCGTCGTCATTAGTCTCGTGTACAAGTTTATTGTTTCCCTTGCCCCAAATAAGGCACATTTTTTGGAAAAAAATATGCAATACTTAAAAATCCATAATAACCCATCCTTCACTCGTCAGACAGCATCTCATACCCTTCTGGACTACATCATCCAAGGATTAACGTACATTGTATAAAAATTTGGGAAAAAAATTTTTTAACCGCCGAAAATGTTCAGCCTGTCATTATTCCCAGGCACGTATCCCCCTGTACGTCTGTATATAATATAAGCACGCGACCAGTGAAGGAGGCGGCGGTATAATACAGCGTGGCACATAACTCGCGGGTTACGTATCGCACTGCCTCTGGCTAATCATAGGTTAGCGGCGTTTAGGCAGATGCGACAAAAATTGAACGTCTTTGGCGTTTCGTACGCCGCCTCTCCTGTGAACCTGTCCGACATACCTGAAAGGGTGCGTCGTGTGGCAGCCACGCGACAATTGAACGGCAAACGAAACACCAGCTCGTATGTACCCTAATAACAAACTACCATATGATACACTAACGATTACGAATTACAAAACTCATTAACGATCATTAATTAATATTCGACATACGAGTATTGGATCACATGTAAAATTTGGTACAAGCAAATTTAGAGGATTGATAAAAAAAACTGTTAATTAAACGGATGATTAATTGTGGGAATAGAAAAAACAATAGCGATAGTAGCTGTGATTGCGAAGCACTTTAAAGGATAAAGAATTTTCATTGGGTACTACTGGGTCATAATAAAAGTCTACGTAGGTACATGTGTTATTGGAATGTATGCCTAACTATTTCAGGTATACCTGGTGACAACACTTTAACTGTAACTAACTAGTTAATAGAGTGTAATAAAATAAAGGGTTTTTTTTCAGGGGCGTTTAAGATGTTACGTCGGTAGTCGATTTATGATTACTGGCTGTGACGACTGTAGTACATGCCGGTTTAGTCAACAAAATCCAATTTAAATTAATTGGCCTCGCATTCTTCGCGTTCGTTGGGTGACTTAGAATCTGATCTAATTGTAAGATCGGTAGTTCAAGGAGCACGATGAGAATCGGTTGACTCCGCCTTTATTCGAATCTCATTAGATACACGAATCTACAGATATTCGATACAAATGAAGATATCAGGAAAAATGTTATAAAAATAAAGTTGCATCGCTCGTGGAGCTTCGTTGAATGTTACGTTGAATGATTGATCGATCGTATTAAAAAGTGGCCGTAACAATTCGTTACGGGAGTGCGTGTAGTTTGAACGCTCGGTTTTTGTAATACGTAATTCCTTTAATTCATCACGTGTTTATTCTGATGACGTATTATTTCAGGTAAGGGAGGAGGCTATTTTTCGTAGCAGAAAATTTGTAAAAAATTATGTTATTTATTGCTCGAGCTTAATTAGAGGCTTCAACGCTTGGGATTGATGGGAAGAAGCACCGAATAGAATTTAAGATATTGCTCGGACGGTCCAATGCATACTAAAGGAAAGACTTCCATATGATTCCCTAAGAAAGTTGTAATTAGCATGAGCCCAGTAAAAAAATTGCTAATAAATTTTTGTACAGCGTGAAGGATATTCAAAAAATTTGACAACCAGGGATTTGGAGCGATTCGTCAAAATATCACTACCGATTCATCTTCAGTGACGTCACACCGAATATACGTCATTCAGAAATATTTATGAATATCATATATAAAAAGGTATTCACTATACCTTTAGCGTACCTAAAAACCTGCCGCAAACCTTGATTTTCGTATGCTCACATCCATTTCGGAATTCGACTAAAAAGTTGGACAGGAATTTAATCGCTAGATCGTTGCAAGGTGTTCGCGTAACGATCATCCAATAACCTTAGCTTAGCCAACCTCTTTATTTTCATTACCATGGAATTACAAATAAATGCAGTGTGAATCCGTTTGTTCTCTTTCGGTACACGTATACTTTCTACAAAAGAGCAAAGAATCTTCATGTCGGTTTGATCGCACGAGGAATTGAATATTTTACCCATCATGCAATGCGACTACTACATCCAATCTGCATAGCTATATGTATATACGTATACACTCGATATGTCTATACGTCAGATTCGCGTAGCTCGTCTCCAAAGTAAGACGTATGTACCTACGTGAAAATAAAAAAAAAATTCAAATGCAGCAAGTATGACGTATAAAATAATATTAATTAAAAAGAATTCTCAAAATCCGTCTCTCTGTCGATACACAGTGTCCCAATGATTTCCTAATTGGACCGGTGTCTCTCTAACTTAAGATCTGTTTGGCTAAATTAAAAGGCGTACCTTATATACGAAACTCACTCCAGAGCCTCGGGTACGTCGATGCCGGCCTTAAATCAAGCGCGTGGCTAATTGCCACCGATATTTTATACATCGCCTCGTGCGCCAAAGCCATCCCATAGCACGCGCCATGGCGCACGTCCCAAAAGGAGGAGACGAAAATTATAAAAAAAAGAGAGGCAGAGAGCGAGGAGAGAGAAAAAAGAAGTGAACTACAGAGGAGAGAGAATTTACAAATAAAAGAGTCTGCTTGTACATGCAAGGTATAGGTAGGGCCTTGCACCTGAACCTGAGAAGATTTTTATTTTCTTTTTCTTTCTTTCCTTCGTTCTACGTTACGGCCCTTTACTCTCTGAAGGTTCTTTATACGATTTATCTCAAAATTCACGTGAATACTAGCTCGATCGGATCCCTCTTCTATGTATGCAATGTGACATCAAATCGCTTTTGGAACTTTACATAATTACACGACGAAAGATCGCTTGGTAATAACAGGCCCTTTTGGCATTTATAAATCGACATCGATCATCTTTCTCGATCATTGCGTATTACGATATTACGATCGTGTTACCGATAAACGCTGATAACTATGATACAGTATCGATACATATATCGATATATAAACGGCATGAGTCTGTAAGGCGGTAAGATAATTTTTTGGATGATTTACTGTATATTGCAGATCTATATGTATAGTTATAGGCAATATCCAATTTTATAGATCCCAAAAGTCATGTCCTTTGGGACGGAGTAATGAGACTTGTATATATATATATATATGAGTTTTACTAACTACAGGGATGTCTCTAGTCAATTACGAAATGACTCCCTTAGGATCAGAGGTGGCATCTACTCACGGAAATAAATTGGACTGTTAATGGATACCAAACGAGTTAATTAATGTTCATTTACCTCCGGCATGTTGCGTTATTACAAAATCGATGTACAGAAAGAAAGTTCGACTTTTAATTGCACGAGCGTATACAGCTATTGTATACAGTATCGTAAATAGTATTACGCGTGTTTTGAGTTCCTGAGAATTTTCTTTTTTTTTTTACCGCATTTAATTAACAGTCAGACTGAATAGTCTAATGGTTGAGCGAATTGATTAAGTCGCCGGAAATAGCGGTTGTCGTGGCTACTTCCAATGCTCGTTAATTCGTAGGCACCCAAGTCGAACGCGGCTTCCTTGAAAAAAAAAAAAAAAGAATTAAAGCATCCCTCTTGTTTGCCAAAGATTAGACGCATTTATGTTTGATATATTAAATCGAAAATTACAGCCTAGTTCAGTTCTAGCCTGATAATATAGGTTGTTGTTCTACTAACCTAACCTATACTCAATTCGCAAAGAGTTATAGTAATTTCCGATCGATATCATTTTAATTCGCGAAATCATCGCTGCACGTGAATTAATTGTCCAAAAGGCCTAGGACGTGCTATAATTTTATTGATTAGCGAAACAAGAAAGACAGGGTATGCCACTTTTTTTTCCTTCACTGCATTAATTTATAATAGAAGTTTCATCTACTCGCCAGCTGGTCACGTGGTCGATTAATGCAAACACGTGTGGATATATGTTAATTTATTATCGCGATTCCGGGATTATATATATTCAGGAATAACTGTACATAATCATCGCATGTATATGTATATATATATACATATATATATATATATATATAAATTATTGTGAATATTCTATATAGGGACGTTGTAGAGTATATAACAATGATTTCACTTCGAAAACATTCTATATGGCTGTTTACTGTTTTCTTTAATGAAAATCGTCAATTATCGGTTTCTACGTATATGTGATGTCAATTACCGTTTTTATTGGTACCTTAACTTCATTCTGGTCCCTGGAAGCTAAGGCAGTATTGGTAAACGTAATGTGCCTCTTGTACTGGCAGGCTATGGTGTACGTACATGGTAGACGGCATGTCCCCGGTAATTGGCTATTGGATCAGATGCGTGATCGTGGCAAGGATTCAGTCAGGGCCAATTCTACATAATCGTAACACGTTGTCCACATACGCGTAATACCGGTCAAATTACATGAGACCGAACTCGATAATAATATCTTTAACAAATAGCGGGATCTTCAATTTAAACGTTACCTTTCTGTACAATTATACGTACTGGAAAATTATGATGAGCTTACTTTCATTAAGTTTATACCGTATACGCATACGACGCGAGTCAAAAGAGGTTACGGAAGGTCTGCCTGCTTGAACTGGATAAACGAGATTAAGACATTTGAATTTCTTCCGTTTTAATTAAAGAATGAAGATAAAATATATAAATAATTACCTGCGTGCCTCGAGTGAAATCCACATATAAATGCGACTAGGAAACAGGAAACTTATCATATGACAGGCGTCACTATCGACCATTTCATTGGGAGATGACATACCCGTGTTAGGAGAAAATGATTGTATGTACCTGGTGTAATTTCATAAGATGAAAGTAAAGTGGAACGTTTCCGTGCGAGTTTAATGTAGATTGTCATATTTGAGGTTAGTTCATTCGGAAGTGGACGGAACGACACTAGTGACATTTATACGCAGTACCAACTTACATTTAATCGAGAATTTACGTGTGTCGGTTGGCGAAACTGTACTCAGCCGAAAAGAGGCGGAGTACTCGTGGACCATCGTACGGTTGTTAAAATGCAGTTAAATCCAAGGGACGTCACGAGGTCGGCAGTTTTTAAGGGCCCCAGGACATTGCCCATTGGCCATCAACAGCACATTAGTTACCGACCGTAAAGCAAAACTATTTGCGAGCGATGCAGGTGCAGCTTTTGATCTCCTTCTGAAGAAACGGGGAAACCTTTTCGACATCCCTGGAGGATAACCACAATGCAGGTGCAAGTTTAACTTTTCCGTTAGTGATGGCGCTGCTGAACGATACAGAATCTAGACTAATAATTTTTGAAAAGCGTCAATTTTTTTTTCTTCCTTCATTGTTGTAACTCGTGACGGTATATGGGTGAAACCTTAAATAGTCATTTGTGTCTGGCAATCATAACTTTCCGGTTAGCATCCTTTGCGGTAAACGAAGTCTGCACTTAATTGGGAAGTGCATCGCTTGATGGCGACAGTGGCAAACTGAAAACGATAAGATAAGGTCCGTTTAAGGGCACGTGGCTATGTTCCAGATCATTCCATTCGAAATACCATCAGTAAAAATGGGACCGGAGCACTTGATGTCCCTTGCTGATCTGCGAGGGATAAGATTCAAATCTTTTTCTCGTTTGCGAGCTGTTATACGTCCACGTTATATTTCTGGGCCACCTATTTTGCCCTGACCTCCCAAAACGTCTTAATTGTCTTCAAATTAGTTACAGTCCCTGTTCGAGGGCCGCAGTCTGCTTCCTTTTTGAAATTCGTAACGCTCGTGCTTCCAGGACATTATAATAAAATGGATCCTCCTTTTTTTCAGCTGACAATGCACTTTTCAAATTTAAAGAAAAATTCATTCTAACCCTTTCGCGTGTTATCCAAATATCTTCACCAAACTTGACTTTCGAAATGAGCGAAGGTAACGTGTAGATTTTTCAAGTAACAAAAAACCGCGTAACTGATTCTTAATGTCTTCATAACTGCCATTCGGTGAAAAACACATTGCATCTGCAAACCCAAACTTTTTTACTCACATTCCTCCACGCTCCAAATCCGTATGTTCGTTTTTCAAAATATCTAAGATAATTACTGTGCTCATTCAAGTCTATAACAGTGACGTTATTTCTTGGTATAAAAAGATATACCGAATAAATGTAGAAAAATTACTTAAATTTTCTGAATTTTTATTATTTTCAAGAACACAGTCCACAAATTGCAATCCGTGAAAAGTCGACCTACCGTAGAAAACACTCTTCGGGATTTACGCTTGGGCGATTCCACACTAGAAGGAGAACCTACACGCAATGTAAAAGTTTCCAATTATCATGCTCGGTATACTACTTCAATTCGTTCCTTCATTTTCAATTAAAAGCCCACGAAAGTCGCGGCAGAAACACAACGCGTCACTACCCATTGATCTTTCAATTAATAACAGGCTCTCAGATCTATACCAAAGTAAAACCTCAGTATCCAATTAACAAATGGAAACCGTATATTAATTATCATAAAGGCAATAGATCTTCGCAAGCCTAACAATAATAAAGAATATTAAAAACACACTACCTATAAACAATTGTACACATGTATCAAATCAATAAATTTTTGATCGCTCAATAAAATCCCATCGATTCCATACAGACAATATTTAAACTAAAGATACACATATGTCCCAAAACAGGTGCAAGATTCTTCAGTTAGTTAGACTGCGTCGTTCAATTGAAATACATCGGATTTACACTAAGGTAATAATTACACCATATGACGAAAATATCCTTAGCTCAATACGTCATACGTATATATATCTATACGATGTTTATCAAAATCGGAAAGGAAAGGCTGCACGTTTATTTCCCAGACCCCACCTGGAATTCACCTTTGAATTCTCCTTTTTTTTTCGACAGGAAGAATATTCCGTAGCATTACGTGCGATAGGAAAGATATGACGTTTGGGATGCTTGAGCAGCGATTAATCGTTAAAAAGCGCTGTGTATCGCGAACCAGGATCGAAATGGGTCTTATACATGCGACCGTATTAACATACAACATTAGTTATTCTACATGCGAACAGTTGACTACCCCAGGAGCCGTATTGCTCTGATTTCTGTGGCAATTATAGCATATGCCCAATGACTACCTTTGTGGTGACGATATGGGGTCCATACAGAATTATTACCTGAGACGCATTAACAGCAGTATGATTTGCGGTCGAGAACTAACTAATTTCAGTGTTGAATTTTATACAGGTATACAGGAAGAAATGGATGGTTACCTGCTTTGTTATATATACCGTGTACTGTCACTTGGCGAAAGTCACGTGACACGTCCGACACCTGTACGAGGTCATTTATGCGCTTTGCGATTTTCATGCGGAAATCTAGAATCTCGTCAAAATAAATTTTAAACGTCAGTAAAATATCAGTGATTGTAGATGACTCCGTAAATACTTGACTGTCACCAATTAGTTTCATAGCGCATATTCTAAACCTCTCTTTTAAATTTCGAGTTTTCTCTCTATGCTGTATATTACGTACATGGTTACTTTCGCTGAAGAATATCTGTTCGGTCGATATATGATAATAATTCGATGAAAATCGTTAATCGAGTTTTAATTGAAACGCAAATTGAAATTGAACTTTTTCGAAGTGATAATTCAAATCTGAAAGATGGCAATAGTTTTTTGAGAAAATCAACAAGTGATGTTGATTCTTTTTTCATACTCTAAGAATCGTAAGGTTTAATGTGAGTCGTTTCTCGTGTGTTAGCTAAGATTACGCATATGCGTATACGTATAAGAATTTTTTAAAATATAAATCCATGAAGCGTGTATATGTAACATAAGCGATGAGGTGCAGGGAAAGTGCCAAGCTAATAGCGTGCAGGGTATATAAGGCTGATGCTAGAAAACGAAGCGGCTCAGTCAGTGGTTTAAAGACCACGTTAAAACACGGGCGCAACGTATCATGAATATTAAGGTAAGTCGAAAGTGGAAGGACTACGGTATTTCGATGATCAGAGGAAATAAAGACTTTTTCGAGTCATGAGAAATATGTAAATTCATTCGGTTTTATAGTCGAGTAAATAATTGGTGTGCACAAACTATTGGCGCTTGGTTGAGATAAACGTGAACTGGGTTCATTATCAAATCTGGTCGATCACTCTGGGAAAGTACATACGTGAACACGCGGGTATACGTAAACAGAGAATTATTATGAGGATCACAAATAACGTAGATAAACTTAGGGATACCTAAACGAGGTACGAGCTATAATCTTCATTGACTCAACATTCCTGATTACTTGAATTCAGATCTTGATAGGCCTAGTGGCCTTGGCCACTGCGGCACGCTGCGTGGAAGTATCACAGAAGGAGTCCACTGGAACTAAGAGCATATCCCCGGAAAAGGACTCGGATTCATCGTCCAGCGACAAGAAGACGGAGAAACGTGGACTGTACAGTAGCTATGGAGATGCTGGAGGTTACGGTTCAGGCGGTTATGGGTCGGATGGTTACGGATCAGGAGGTCACGATTTCGGCGGTGGATCCGAGGGTGGTGGAAGTAGCAGCTACGATCAGCAGGAGCACGTGAAGACTGTAACGGTAGTGAAGAAGGTCCCAGTACCTTATGAGGTCGCGAAGCATGTACCCTACACCGTAGAGAAACATGTACCTTATAAGGTGAAGGTTGGAGTACCGCAACCGTACACAGTTGAAAAGCATGTACCCTATCCCGTGAAGGTATACGTGAAAGTACCTGTGCATGTTCCTCAACCTTATACCGTGGAGAAGAAGGTCCCTTACGAGGTCAAGTTTCCCGTAGATAAACCGTACGAGGTTAAGGTCTACGTACCTCAACCGTACACGGTCGAGAAACATATTCCTGTACCTGTTAAGGTTTCTGTACCTCAACCATATACTGTTGAGAAACATGTACCTTATCCAGTTAAGGTTAAGGTTCCAGTACCTCAACCTTATCCCGTGGAGAAACCAGTTCCGTACGAAGTGAAGGTTCATGTTGATAAACCATATCCAGTACATGTACCAAAACCATATCCCGTAACAGTCCATAAACCTTATCCAGTGACCGTTGAAAAACCTGTACCCTATGAGGTTAAGGTACATGTTGATAAACCTTATCCTGTACATGTTGAGAAACCGTATCCTGTTCATATTAAGGTTCCCGTTCCTCAACCCTACCACGTGGCTAAACCAGTACCCTATCCCGTAGAAAAACCGGTTCCTTATCCCGTGAAGGTCCCGGTTGACAAACCGTACATCGTTGAGAAGGAAGTACCCTACCCTGTTGAGAAAGAGGTACCGGTACCGGTTAAAGTACCTGTTGCTGTTCCAGTGCACGTTAAACACGAGGAACACGGTTCTGAGTTTGGAGGCGGTGATTATGGTGGCAATGGTGGTGGTTATGAATCGCAGGACGGGGGTTATTCTGAGGGTGGTTATGATTTTTCGTCCTACTCTCATCACGGCTGATTCAATGTAATAAATTATGTATTGGGTGATTAGATATTTTTGTAGAAAAATCGTAGATCTAAGTCGAGGGTCTTGTTGTTGACTGGTTTGCGAGGATTTCGGAACATTGAAAAATTTATATATCCGGCAGATATATATATTCATATATATTATCGAAATTATCCAAAATCGCCCCTGCACAGTCTTACGTTTACTTCCGGTATAAACAGGTGCTTCAAAGAGACGTGAGCCACGATCTAGCCGTATTTTATAAGATAATAACTTAACGTCCATAAAAAGCCTGTTATAATAGAACTGAAATTGCGTTAGTCAAAGTACCTGTACGAATGGTTTAATGTTTACACGTATTAAATAAATTTTTAAAAATATTTTTCATTTTTCTTTGTGTATATATACCTACGTATATACTGACAA
The DNA here is from genome assembly GCA_030142375.1 of Calameuta pallipes. Taxonomy (NCBI): domain Eukaryota; kingdom Metazoa; phylum Arthropoda; class Insecta; order Hymenoptera; family Cephidae; genus Calameuta; species Calameuta pallipes. The sequence goes on along the minus strand of JARQSW010000441.1, from coordinate 900,607 downwards.
ATATCCCACTGTAAATTTATCCTTAAATACTCTAGAATTGATGTGCTTATAAAAATATAACAAGTCCTTAAAAAAGATTACAATCTAAATCCTGCACGCTGCGTCCACTGAATAAAAAATAGCGATGAACTGAGAATAGATAAAGGATAATTCCGAAGAAGCGATGAGTCCATTCACTACCGTAGACAATTGCAAGAGTAAAATGTTTAAGACTTTCTATTCTCATTTCCCATGTTACTTATCGCGGTGTTCAGTATTATTTACCAGGAAATAGATCCTATGGATTTCCTATCAAGTACCGAAAGTTCTATCAACGCAATGAAATGCAAATACGTCACGCGAAGCCACGCTTGTTCATTTTTCACTATAATAACGAGCACTGCCTTAAAAAGTATAATTTCTTCGTGAGCGATTGATTAAAAGTAATAAGTAAAAGTTAATATCATCCGTCATTAAAAGATTCAATAATTAGATAGGTATTCAATTTGTACGGAAATTCAAAAATTCAAACCGTAACGACTACCAACCAAAAAAAGAAAATATACCTATTAAATTTAATCGATATCAAGATCCACTCAGACTTTCGATTCGAACAAATCTTAATCATTACCATGCCGCAATTAAGAAACGCTCAGTAAGCTGCGCTGCATCAGCGAAGAAAGTGCACTTTCCCTGCAGTTTCTATGCGTACACTCTTTAACGTCATTTATACCCGTACACAGATCTCATATATGTTAAAACCCGCCATTATAAGACGGCGTAAAGTCCAGTGAGGCAACCGTATTATTTTAATTTTACTATATCGTGAACTCGAATGCAGACGCAAGGTGGAGAGATCTGAATTTTACACTAACTATTGGCCACGGTCAAGTAAGAACGATTGGCTGAACGCGAGTTTATTTTCACTGATTAATTTACTAACTAATTGGCTATAGATCGACAGGATAACATTTCCATTTTGTGCGTGCTTGAGAATTTTCAATGGCAATTCAATATTTTATACCGTATTTCGAAATCATGTAAAACAGCATACACAGTATAGAACCTTAATACGAAAATGAGCCAAGCACCCTGTATATTATAGGTAAATAATCTGCAGTGAAAAGCAGTTGTCCATCTTGCTGTGACCGGCCAAGCGGTCAGTTTTGTGAAAGTGAAAAAAATCGCGACGATTCTGCCATGCGTGAATTATAACCGTGTTATATATACATATACGGGAATACGTAAGGAAGCATTTCTATTTATGTACGTACTTTGTACTTCCGGTTTTCTACGGAGGCTTCTCTAATAATAAGGAAGCAGATTCATCGTTTCTTATGTATAAAGTCATTTATCGTCCTCGCTAGGCATTATGCTTAAAGCATATACATACGTTGAGCTGTGTTGAGCCATTTGTCATTATTATTTTTTGAATCGGTTGTACAAGCGCCGTTACGTAACGATATCGATATTACCAGTAGAACGAATATAGTCGTATTTGTCTGGGCTTCATTTTGTTCGTGCCATCGTGGCGTTTCTAGCCGTTGCTGCTGATATCGGGCGCGACTGTGAAGCGAAGGCAATTATCGTAGCGAAACTTGAACGTGGCGGCTGGAGCGAGTGTTGGCGTCTGATACGACGGGTCAGGTCCCACGGGATTCTCAGGGATTCAAACGGGACTATCCCGCCTCTCATCACAGTTAATTACAGAGTCCTTCTCTCACCCCATTTTACCACCCTTATTGCTGCGTGTATCGCCACCGTAAGCTTTTTCACAATTGAGGATTCCCTTTCAGGCTACGGATTTACAGGTACTTATTGTTTGCTGATAATTTTTATTTGACACTTTAATGAACCTATTATATAGATAATTTTAAATGGGTAGAAAGTTTGAATATAATTTTAATATTTTTATAGGAAAGAATATTGGGTAACGAAAGAATTAAAGATTCTACTATCGGCTTATGAGCCTACTATTCTCTTTTTTGATATTTCTCTTTCTCTTTTCATTGTCTGTCTATTGCAGACCGTCCGTCTGTCTGTTTTTCTGTGGCGTCCTGGAGTAGTATGAGCGCGTCAATTTGGGCTTGAATACGTTTTAAGCGCCTCCCACAATCAGCGAGTGTCAGCAAAGCCTCCTCCGGGAATTCAAGTGAGCGAATCGTACCGGGATTGAACGCTTGAAATGGAATAATATCCAATAATCTCGCAGCCGAGAGAGGACGGGATAAAAAGGGACGTTTTATCGTAACATCGCAGCACCGGCGCCAGCCATTTCTGCTCGCTTTTGCACTCCCGGGCAAAATTAATTATTGATTTCGGATACGGGCATTCAGGGCGCTTTTAATCGAAAGCGAACCACTAACCGGGCGACCCGGCCTATTCCGAATAGACAGTCCTGCCTCCATATAGGTAATAGTCAGGAATGTATACCAATTATTTTTTCAATTCCAAAAAATCATGTTTTACGATTTTTAGTATTATAGTTTCATTGTGTATATAAAAATTCGTTACTAAATAATATACCATGAACGTTCAGTAAATCATTATGCGGTAATAATGTTATTTTAATTAGCGATTTTATTATAGTGCGTGCCATTTCCCAAAGGTGATACATTTTAATTAAGTGATACGAGATTTTAAAAACAAAAGCGTTAAAAAGGCACGACTGCACAATTTATGGAAATAATGCAAGCATCAATTAGGTCTGATTGTTTTATTAGTAAATAATGATGACCAATGAATAAAGGATTCCAATGTGACAATCGTGTTAGTTAAGCTTAGTAATAGCAGACGATAATCTCGTACATTCTTTATCCGCTACTAATGGCTGCAGGCTTGATGCTCGGAGTAGCGCCACTGTCGGATCGTGGTTTTGGTGCTTCTTCCCTCGCGTTCGGCAGATTTTCTACGATCTAGATTAAAGTATTCCGAGAAAACATGATTACATAAAATCTTCGTAATACTAAATTGTGCAACATCCCATTAAGTTGACATTGCAGTAAATATACAGAAAGCAGTGACAACACTGATTCTATATATTCACTATGACAAGTTAAATTGTACGTCGTTACCCTCGAGGGTATAAATCTGAAATCGAAATCTCATATTGGAAAAATGACTGACGCGACAAGAGGGTAAATAATTAATAAGGCATTTTGGAAAAATAGGAAATAAGGATTTTTTTAAACGAGCATAAAATAGTTTTGATTATCTTTTTTTTTTGTATATTTTTGTGTCAATCTCTTGTGAGAATGCTTATATTAAGAAAAGGGAAAGAGGATTGTATATGAATAACACAATCACCGCGATGCGTAATCGTACATACAATCCACAATTATGCAATTCTTTGATGCACTTTTCAATCAGCTCATGATTCTATGCATTGCGTTCGATCATCGCAATTAAATCGAGTTTATTTGAAAATTTTAAGCTATGTCTTTGATCACCTTCTGTAACTCTGCCTTGGAGAACATGTGAAAGAATGCTCCTGGTGTCATTGTCATTACTTCAATGTTGGTTTCATTCAGTTTTTCCTCCATGACCTGCTTTAAGATTGTTAACGCTGATGTTGTCGCCTCCTTCAGTGTCATTGACTGCAAAAAAAGTAATTCTTGAATAAAAAGGTTTAGGAATTATATGATATACTGTAGTGATACGATACCTTGTGATACACTTCTTGAAGTGACTGTTGTGCACCTTCGCTACCTGATCCAATAGCTTTTGCATCAAATTGAACAAATGTACCGGATGGATCCATATGGAAAAGTTGGGGTCCTTTTTCATCAATTCCAGCAAATAATATTGCTACACCAAATGGCCTAGACATGGCACTGCCATCGTCATCACTGTCCCCAAACTGTATTGCAAGATTGGATACAGCTTGAGCTGCTGACTCTACTGTCATTTTCTCATTGTAAATGAACCAATGATTTTGGCACTCAACCCTAGCCCGATCAATCATTGTTCTTGAATCTGCCATTAAACCAGAGACTGCACAACCAATATGCTTGTCAACTTCTACAATTTTTTCTACTGTTGTTGGCTCCATTAATGGAGAAGTAATACGTTTTTCCACTGCCAAGATTACACCTTCCGAAGTTGCAATACCTATGGCGGTGGATCCTAGTTTTATGGCTTCAATTGCATATTCTACTTGGAATAAACGACCTTCCGGAGAAAACGTGTTAACACCACGATCATATTCCGAACGTGTCAGAAACATCTGCAAATTAAAAAAATTATTACAAGTAAATTCACCATCAACACAAACTCTGAGGAACGTAATTCAATTTTGAGTTTCAAAAGCTATACAAATAAATAGAATCTAGAATCTATGAAATGTTTTCAATAGTTGATACACTATTCAAATACAGTCTACAAAATCTTATTAGAGGTTAACTATCATGACACTGCAAAACTATATAAGTTTACTATTATCTTATATCCTATAATTTTGGCGTATAGCTAATCTAATACTGATTGTAACAGAATATGAATTTTACCTTCGAAGTTCACAGTTGGTCCAAAAGGAAACAACTCAAAATTAACTGAAGCCGACTTATCACAAACGCTAGTCACGGAGAATCACGAACAATCAAGAGCGAATGCGAATGGCAGAAGCGCAGAGATAAGTAGGGAGATGCACAACGCTACGGTTTTAGGCGATACCAAAAGCATGGCGCTAAATCGTAGCGGCGAATCCGGGAGTAGGATTTTGTGATCATCGCCTCCGTCGATAATGCGTATTCCGTCGTAGCCGAGCTGAGCGTGACACGAATGTGTAGCTTGGCGGGTAGAGATTCTCTGCTACACACCACCAAAAAAAATATTTAGGTAATATCTGCAGAGATGAGTCTCATCTCTGATATCTGCATTGGAGATACAGCCATAAGGAAAGGAAGGAAGAAAGGCAATATCTGATGAGCAACCTCGTTCGAAGTGTTGCTTTGGGAACCACCGGTGAGTGGCGGCGAACATCTGCCCGCCAAGCTATACGTTCGTGTTCACGTTCAACTCGGCTATGACGTGATATGCATTAGCGACGGAGGCGATGATCACAAAATCCTACTCCCGGACTCACCGCTACGATTTAGCGCCATACTTTTGGTATCGCCTAAAACCGTAGCATTGTGCATCTCCCTACTCATCTCTGCTTTTTATGTAGAGGATCTACAGTCTATTAAGGTTGCAGCATCAATGGAGCATTTAAAAGATACCGGCTCATGAAGTAGAAATGGCAACGTTTTCGAGTTATAGGTTATTGAAACATAATAAATTAATACGTATATCAGACCAGAACCATTGGAAAAAAGACTATTTATCCATAATTAGATTTAGTACGCATAAATCATTCAATGAATCCGAAGTGGTTGTTCCATTGCCTAACGGGTAAGAACATCGTATTATCTTTAATGCTAACCTTCAATTACTTTACGTAAATTCTGTAGCGCAGTATCCTTTAGATAAAGAAAAATATTTAATTAGAACGTGACTTTAAAAATTATGTTTAGTTGAACTAAATGTTCGACCTTTACTTATAATATTCTTCATTGTCTTCATCAATGGTGTGATGGTGTATTTATGGTTTAAAAGAAAAGCATGTCATCGTCGTTAATTAATAAAATTTGTTATTGATACATTTGTTTATTTATTCCGTATAAATAAAAATTTCAAATTTCTGCAATTGTAATCAATAGTATACTTGCTTAGACATTTTTTAAGTTTTTTTTCAAGATATATAATGTTCATTTATTTTAAATGATCTAATCCATTTAGGAGGAACCTTAGGCTCTCCACAGGTAAATATGCACGTTTTGCTGATGGATGTGCTGTGGCTTCTCTCGGAGACACCTCTGTTATGGTTACGACAGTCAGTAAAACTTATACATCCAATACTTCATTTCTACCTCTGGTAGTAGACTATAAACAAAAAGGAGCTGCAGCTGGCCGTATCCCTACAAATTTTCTACGACGGGAACTGGGACCAACTGAGTATGAAATTTTAACAAGTCGTCTAATAGATAGATCAATTAGACCACTTTTTCCACAAGGATATTCTTATGAGACACAGATAATGTGTAACATGTTGGCAATAGATGGTGTCAACGACCCAGATGTACTTTCCATTAATGGTGCGTCCGCTGCTTTAGCTTTGTCCGATGTACCATGGAATGGTCCTATTGGTGCTGTTAGAGTAGGATTGGTTGATAATGAAGTAATAATTAATCCAACCCGACGAGAAATGCATCAAAGCCTACTGAATCTTATTATAAGTGCTACAAGCCAAAATTTAGTCATTATGATGGAAGCATCAGCAGAGAATATCTTGGAGCAAGATTTAAAAAAGGCTATCAAGCTTGGTGTGAAGGAATGTCAGGGTATTGTTACTTCCATACAACAGCTACAAAAAAGTTATGGAAAACCAAAAAGAGATGTAACACCTGTTCCTGAGAGTTTTCAAGAATTAATGGATACTGTGAGATCTATATCAGAGATGAAGCTTCGTGAAATATTTACGGACTATAAACACGACAAGATTTCAAGAGATACAGCTGTTAACAATGTTAGAACGGACGTTATGGAAAGTATGAAAAAGAGTTACTCGGATTTGGACCTCCCTATGGTGGTGGAAGCCTTTGGACAAATTAGTAAAGAAATCTTCCGATCTCTTATTTTCGAAAATGAGATAAGGTATTGAATTTTACTTGAACACACAAGTAATCCATACTATAAATTGCTCAACTTTAAATCAATTGTGTTACAGATGCGACGGTCGAACACTAGAAGAAATCCGAGATATAACGTGTGAAGTAAATCTGTATAAACCGCTCCATGGATCAGCTCTGTTTCAACGAGGTCAAACGCAAGTTTTTTGCACCGTAACTCTTGACTCTGTTGAGAGTGCCTTAAAAATGGATCCGATATCCATGCTAGCAGGGTATGTAAAATTGACTTATTGATATTAAAATACATTTTGTTAAATCCCTTTTCTCTTTAGTGGAGTAAAAGAGAAAAATTTCTTTTTGCATTACGAGTTCCCACCATATGCCACTAACGAAACAGGACGAATGGGTCCTATAGGTCGAAGAGAAATGGGCCATGGGGCTTTGGCTGAAAGAGGCTTACGTGCTGTCCTTCCAAAAGATTATCCATTCACCATAAGACTTACCAGTGAAGTTCTGGAGTCAAATGGTAATACGATTATTGCATTATGATTCGTATATCAAATTGATATGATAATATCAATTAAATTTAGCAATAATTTTTCTATTAAAGGTTCCTCATCTATGGCATCTGTCTGTGGAGGAAGTATGGCTCTAATGGATGCTGGTGTACCTATATCTTTTGCAGCAGCAGGTGTTGCAATAGGTTTAATTACTAAATATGATAAAAACTCACAACAAATTGAAGATTACAGGATACTCACAGACTTACTGGTACGTACTCTCAGTGTCGCATCTCAGTATTTTCATACCGCCTAGCGAAATATATGTGCACAAAACTATTCTTTGTTCACTAGGGTATCGAAGACTACATGGGAGATATGGACTTTAAGGTAGCTGGAACAAAAAAAGGATTTACTGCTTTGCAGGCTGACATAAAGATTCCTGGTCTTCCATTAAAAATCGTAATGGAGAGCATATCTCGTGCCCTAGAGGCCAAATCAGAAATTATTAACATTATGAACACAGTCATTGCTAAGCCTAGATCTGAAAAGAAAGACAATCTGCCCGTTACAGAAGACATTGAAGTACCAGCTCATCAACGAGGTAAATTCCTCGGAGTCGGAGGTTCAAATTTAAAAAAGATTTTGGTCGAGACTGGAGTCCACGTAAGTATACGCCTCTCTTATAGTCATTATTTGTCATCTTTGTGTAAAATGCATCAATTTCTTTCCTTTTACCACACTATATGTATAAAAATAATTATTTGCAGATACATCCCTCAGATGAAAATATATATACCATCTTCGCTCCTAATCAAGCCGCAATGGATGAAGCAAAAGAAATGATTCAGAATTTAATGTCACAATCGCGCGAACCAACTCTCGACTTTGGTGGTATTTATACGGCAAAGATAGTTGAGATTCGCGAGACTGGCGTTATGGTTACTTTGTATCCCACTATGAATCCAACGCTGCTTCATAATTCCCAATTAGATCAACGCAAGATTAGCCATCCATCCGCATTAGGTCTTGAAGTAGGTCAAGAAATACAAGTTAAATATTTTGGAAGAGATCCAGTCTCAGGACTCATAAGATTGTCACGCAAAGTATTACAAACTCCAGGAAATAATATAATTAAAAATTTCGTATCGACATCGTGAAAACGCAACAAAATATTGTATAATAATGTAAATGAGAAGTTTAGAGCAATTTATGAAGGTTGCTCAATGATCTAGCACGAGAAAAATATAGACATTGTAATATATTTGTCTATATAAGTACAAAGTTTCAGTGACGTAAGTGTTTAGAACTTATGTCATCAAAGGAGACTCATGCAACAATGTCTATTCGTGCTGTCACAGACATTCTCTATATTTGCATGTACAGCACTTGTATATATTATTAATTTTCATATAACTGTACCAAGACATTCTTTTTCTCACTGTAGAAAACGAATTACATTACTTATTTTGTTAAATACATTGCGAGACTCAGAATTGTGTGATAGTATCTGCAACGATAGATTATAATTTGTATAAAATTTCGATATAATAAAAGAATGACTATTCGAACGTTAATTTATTATTATATTTTTATCGATCAGTACTGATTATCATAAAAAATTTATCTTCTGACAGGAAACGATGAAAAGACTTCTTCATTTTCTTCCGGCACTTCAATTACATGACCCGTCGGTAAATTAAGCTGACAGTCATTCAACACTTTTTTGCAGACTATTGCGGAATGTTTAAACAATTCCTTCTCTCGTTTAGTTAAACGAAGCTTAATGATATTCTGGACTCCCCTTGCAGATATTTTACAAGGTACGGAAAGAAATACTTCTAAATCTACATCATAGTGCCCCTAAAATAATTTGTGATAGAAAATTCTATGGAAGAAATAAGTTACAGCTTAAATTACAAACTTACCCCAACAAGTGTGGATACTGAATGTACATTTTTTCTATTTTGCAATATAGTCTGGCAAAGATCAACTATACTCATGATAACGGTCCACTGCAGATGACCTCTAGCAGAATTCGTATCAGCATTTCTACAAGAATGTATCTTATCACAAATTCTCTTCAACTGACCCAGAAGACCGGGATCCTCTGCACTTACACACGCACGAAGGCTTCGAGTATGTCTGACCATTCCTCAGCTATCTGACTTCCACTCAAGTGACTCAATTTTGAATCAACCATATTAACACTTGACCATACAGGAAGACAATTTTCTCCACATTCACCGATAATCCAAGCGTCAATTATATTGATTGGCAAACTGATTTTCTTTGCAAGAAGATTACGCAAATTAACAGTGTCAAGATTCGTACCTGTTCCTATTACTTGATTCGAAGGTAACTGCGTCATTCTCCATACAACCCAGCTCATTAGATCAACTGAAAATTAAAATACTTTTCTACATATATTCTGCAAAGATTACACGTGAAAATAAATCACTCACTGTACCTGGTTCTATGGCTACCAGGAACACTGCTTCTGGACTATGTTCTGCTAAATTCCTTACGTAATTATTTAATCTCTGAATGTTTTTTCGTACCATGTTCATTTTATTTTGATTCACATTGTCATTTTCACCGATTAATATTACAAGCTGCGAAGTAGCCGTGTCCATTGGATCTGTAGAGAATGAACTCAGAGTCATAATTTATGGAGGACGTGATTAAAATATTCTTAATATAATTTTATTAGCTTTCTATTACCATTGCTACAAAGGATATTTGATTGTTCCGTGTACGAAGAGGCACGTCGAATGTCTATCGTGTCGTCTAATAATCTGGAGACAGACTGATCATCGTAAAACATTATTTCTCTCGTAATATCCTATGGGAGAAATATCATAGATTATAATATCAATAACGTAATTTTATAGTAAATAAAATATAACTATTTTACTCTGCTCTAATATCATTAAGGAATTACCTTTAATATGAGACTCATCGCACAGGCAGACGCGATACTGTTTGCTCCTACGAAGGTAACTTTATTGCGTGGAATTTCATCGTGCTCAATAATATTAGCGTCCTTGGGAAAATTCTGATAGCTGAATGAAACATTTTTAACTTTATTATAACGTGCTATACTTTTTGTACGTTAAATTTTTAACAGACAAATTTTTACTTTCTTTTCATTCGGTCCAATAAATGGATTGAGAATTTATTTGCAAGTGGAATGTCAGACGAGTTTGTATAACAATCCGAATCCACGTCTTCATCCGATATCGTTACCTTCTTCGAAGATGCTCTCTTGATTAGGTTATCTGCGCTCGTTTGTCTCAGATTCTTCAAAGAATTTCGCAACGATTTCTCATCTCTCTTTGAGGAATATTCTAAACCTATCATAATGGTGGTTTGACAATCTCTTGTGTTATCTGTCAAATCTTCCAACTATCGTTATTACCTTCTGTTGGGTATGGAGGAGTCGTATTATTTTCTTGAGATCGACAATTATTCAGAGCGTACACAGCAGTCCCGTTCTTCTCATAAAATAGTCTATTCTGAAAATTCTCAGTGCCATTGTTTCCATTGGACAATTTCATAGCATCGAATTTATTGGAAGGACGTGCATCGATTTCCTTTGGAACTGGCGCCTGGTCCATATTCCAATTTATCACTGGACGAAAGGACTGTCCCGACGGGGAGTTGTCGTTATTTTTTGAAATTTTATTTTCCCGAACATCCACATTCGTGACAGCTTTCAATGGTGATATAGTACCTATGTCTTTTATGTCATTTTAGTGTGTTATTCGATGTTACACATTTTTCTATTATTATTGATGCATTCTTTAATATCGATCATGCGGACATTCCATTACCTATATCAGACTTATCCGATGTCATTCGTTTTCGAAATCCTGTAGATTCCAAAAATTCTTTATCTTTTAACAATACGGGAAATGCGTGGGAATTTGGTATTAGGTCAGTTTTAATTGCAACGTCATTATCCAAATACGACCTGTCCATTTTATTATTATAGTTTTCACTAAAATTATTTGCTGTTTCGGATACCGAATGGGAACATCCCTTACAATTTTCAGATCTAAAAATATGAATTTCAAGAACATTACCCTAATAGGACAAGTAATATCATACGGTAGCTTACGTTGTCCTTTCCATCAGATTCTCTTCAAGGTAATTAACATTTCCTGAAGAACAGAACGTTGTCTCGTCATTAAATGAATCTCGTACGCGAGAAGGAGCAATTACACTCAATTTTTCTTGACCCTTAATTTCCAATCCCTTTCCGGTATCCAACCCCGTCCGTTCTCCTTTCATTTCATTTCTCCTTGGCACTCCTTCTCCACTAATTTCTTTCATTTCGATTATATCCACTCCCATGTACCTGGGATTTTCTTCTCTCTCGGACTCATTATAATTTTCATAACAGCTCAAAAGAAGCTGCGGGCTTTTTTCTTTAATTTCTTTAGGCACGTGCTTCTCAAAATATATCTCATCCTTCTCTTTCAGTTTACACGGTATATTTGGACATCCTCTCAAGCTGTTCAGTCTGAAGGTAGAAAGGAAAGTTATTTTGGTTATGCGGCAGATTCAATATCCTGTCGAGGATAATCTAGAAAAAGCTCAAAAACAAAGAGACTGAAAGAGACTTCCATTGAAGACCAGTTAAGTAATTATTTTAACAAAATTTATTTCACTCGATAGGGTATGGTTTAATAATTTTTTTAAGGTTAGAAACGTACGTAATTCAAACTCGAGATCGTCATTTAACTATGTTGTGAAATACTTCGATTAACCCGGATGGTCACGCGATTTTCTAATCCATTCGAAAAGCGTCGAGTTGAAGTGTCTCGGACACTCTACGCGCCTACTTCCGGTTCAAAGGGGCTAGGATTATTAAGTCAAATATAAACGTAATGAACGTCTTTGGATCTGTGAATTATTAAAGGGTTGGTACTCCCGAAATATGGACGTCATGCTTGTAAAAATAATTAATTTGGAACATTGTAAATGGGATCGTTTTGAGGATGTTACTAATTTATTATGAATTGTTAATTTTCTATCTTTATATACTTAAGTAAAGAGATCTTAGATACCTGGACTGCAAAGCGTAATTTAATTGACTCTGTTCATCGTTGCAATTAGATTTCTCTATTAATTCATTAGTTACTTCATGGTTTTTCGAAATAGGACATTTCAGTGTGCTACAAGAGGTGGTTGCTGGTTTTGAAAATTCTAGCAAAGAGTTTGAATCTTCTTGCTGTGATAAATATTTATATTGATTTTCATAATTTGGTTTCTCCTTAGTTTGACAACAATTATTATTGAAATCCTGAAATTGTTCAATTGGTGTTTCTAGGTTGTACTTTTTCTTCCATTTTTTTTCATTCTTTGATAATTTGCTGGGTTCCTTGTCCATCAATCTGCAGCAGAAGTTTGGACTCTTTTAAAAGAACTAAATGTAGCTGTAATACTCACGTGTTTATTACGGCTTCCCTAAAAGGAAAGAAAAACTTTGAAAAACGTAATTTATTTAGAAGAAAAAAGAGTGAGATTTTTTTCAAAAATCAATTTACCCTAAAATCACCAATGGATTTTTCTTAGTGTACTTTTCCGACTTTTTCGTCTCCTTTATTATCTTCTTCCTTATCACCGCAGGACACTCGCCAGTGTTGCACAACTTCTCATGCTTCAGTTTCTTATTCACAGGACAATTAGGCAGATAACACATTTTCCTTTCAGTTTTTAAATCGTAATTCTTCGTTTCTCTCCTTTCCGTGATATCCTGCAACCTTTTATCGTCCGCATACTTAATCTGATCCTTGGCTGAATGTTCCATCTGTACACAGGACAAAGGTTGAACCGTTGCATTGCCTTCGTATTCCGTCCATGATTCATGTTCTTTCTGACTAACCGTGTCAAAGGTCAAGTCATACCTCTCGCATCTACAAATAATGGATTATTTAATGGTTAATCTAAATATGAATAAATTAATCAATCATACTGTAATCAAAAGCTTACGCGATTTTCAAATAATCTGATTTCGATTGACAAATCGAATTTTGCAGGGGTCCTTCGTTTTCTCTTTGACAATACCTACTCGAATATCGTTTCATGAAAATAACCTTATCGAGATATACATAGTGTTCTTATCGCTAGAAAGCCTTCTCGGAGTACTTTCTAATAGTTTTATCTAATCTACCTCGTGGAAATCGAATCTCGACTGTCAGCCTTTACCTACGAAATTAAAGCCGCAAGTGAAAACGTTTTAGATGAACGACTGAGAAATAAGAACGATTATTATTTTCTCATTTTGAGAATTTCTCAGGGACAAGCTTACAGCAGGTCTTGTGTAGAAATTCGAATTGCAGACCTGACCTACTTTTTTCTTGATTTCACATTCAGGTGGACTGAAATTGATGATTATTGTTTTAAAAAAATAATACAGCGAATATGAATTAATTATTTACAGTTCATCCTCTTGTAACTTCTTATTGTTTTTCCATCTCCTTTCGTCATTTTCCTTTGGAATTGACATGATAAATCATAAATATTAATTTTTTATTGATATTCTGCATCCAATGGATTTTTTTATAAGCGAATAAAAATTTTACATAAATCTGTCACGAATTAGAAATTTTGCGGGGAAGATGTTTATAATCGATTATTATCGAATCGAATGTCGAATTAAATTAAACGAAAGATGCATAGCAGACGTAATAAGGCTGATTACAGTTCTTTGCTATAAAACAGTAGAATATCAGCTTGGAGAATGGCGGCAAGAGCATTTTATCAATTCGTGTGCAAACGCAGCTCGACATTTACCCTAGCGATGGTGGTTGGTGCAGTTTTCTTCGAACGTGCATTCGATCACGCATGCGAATATATGTTCGAGGAGGTGAATCGAGGGGTACGTTATCATGATATTATTAAAAATAATAATCTTAGCCTATAACGACCCTGATAAATTCCTTATGCAGCATTCGATCTCACAATCTTTGACCTCCGAGGTTAACTCAGATAGTTAGCTAACGGAACCGAGATTAATCTAATATAGAACTATTTTACATTTATAAATATTTCTGTTTATTAATTATTTTTAATAATTATTTTCAGAGACTCTGGAATGACATCAAGGATAATTACAAACAAAAGGCGGAGAAGACGCACCACGATGGCGCCCAAATAACCCCCCAAAATATGTCTCAAGTCGAGGATAACAATAAGAGGAAAAATGAATAATTATTTATTGACTTCTATAAAACTTTATTGAGATCATTTAGGTTGCTTGTCAAGTATAAAAAGAGCAAACGTTGTCAATGCTTGGTTGTTCATGAAATAAATTGAAATTGTTCCTGGAAATCTAAATGATAGTCAGACAAGGTTCTACTCAAACATCAATCGCAGTTACCAGTTCAATGAAGAAACCAAACACTTGAAAACTTGTATTAGAACCATTTTCATGTGAAACTATAAAAACTTGCAATGTTGCTATTGGCCTAAATTGTGAAATGCAATTAGGTGTTACAGTATTTAAAAGTATTATTACCGATGGAATAATTAAAAATTTTGGGGTAAGTATAACGCAAGGAAACAAGTTTCAATGCGTAAGAATATACGTATCTTCAGCGCCTCTTTCTGAAAAATGGCGCTCATGTTTCTGGCCCCCCCAGACACTTACATAGGGTATAAGTAGCAGCCATGTTAGGCACTCGATATCAGACGCAGTGTGACTGCGTTTCTTGACTAATTCTAAGTGTGAGCTAAAGCGAGAGTTTTAACCAGACTTATTGAACAGCACAAACGAGTGAGTAGTGTTTGATTAAATTATTTAATACGGTAGATGTATATTGGGTTTTTAAAATTAATTCTATTTTGATAAATGATCGATATGGCGTGTATTTCAAGATAGAAAAGTTCGTTGAATACAATTTGCCTGAAACTTTCAATTGACCATTTTGTATAAATGATCGAAACAATTTTTTCAGTGAAGATATCAAAACTCTGGACTACGGTCATTCTACATGTTTTTCTATTGGCGCTCACGGAATGTCAAGAAACAACAGACTCCATTGTCGCAGTCGATGGATACCTGGACGAGATATGTAATCAAACCGAAAATGAAATAAGCATAAATTTTGAAAGTATGGGATTAAATACACTCCGCTCGAAATTTTTATCAAGCTCGCACGTCGTTGCGTTGAGTCTAAGAGGAAATGGTATTCAATCCATAGCACGCGATGCTTTCGCGCGGTTACCAAATCTTTGCTACCTTGATTTATCGATGAATCCTTCAGGAGTAGATGTGTTAGACTTTTGGTTGCCTGTGAAACTAAAAGTATTGGTTCTGGATTCCACTGTTCAAAGGAACGACGATTATCCTCGTTATAATTCTGAAGAAGAACCAATCATTTCTCGTATATATCCAGAAGTAGAGTACTTATATCTTCGAAATAACGGGTTATCCGAACTTAACTCTCGTTGGGAACTGACTTTTCCTAACGTCAAACATTTATTTCTTTCAAACAACAATTTTCAGCATCAATCAGTATCCACTATTCCAGAGTCTGTCACACACCTGTATCTAGAAAACAATAATATTGATACTTTTCATATGAAAGGCATTGCAAACCTTGTATCTTTAGCACTGGATGGGAACAGTATTGAATATATTGATTTTAATTACAACCCGTTCGGACGCAGTGGAAGCAATTTAGAAATATTGTCTCTAGCGAATAACAAAATCAATGTAATACATCCGGCTACATTTTGGTATATGAATAATCTAAAAAGTCTGAATTTGTCACACAATCAAATAAGTAACTTAGACACCGAAATCTTTTCAAATAAATCAAACTTACAGACTCTGTTTTTAAATCATAACGAACTAAGTACAATTCCTAATCTATGCGGTGTACAACAACTTGAAAGTCTCTCTTTGCAATATAATAAAATATGGTCCATGAGTGCAAATACTTTCTGCGACACGATGGCATTGAAGTATCTCAACTTAGCTGGTAATCAAATATCCAACCTACAATTCGATGCATTCCAGAATCTAAAGACGCTGGAAGTATTAGATCTTTCGCAGAATACTCTCCATGAGCTTCCAGCAGACTGGAATTTATCACTAGGTGTTCTTACTAATCTTCATTTAAACGACAACCGTTTCAAAAATTTGGATCATCTCTATTTGAACAACACCCCTGCTCTACAAAATTTATATTTGATGAACAATCCTATAAAAACTTTAAATACTGATTCATTGCGTAACATAAAAAATTTAAACTTGCATCTTTCGTATATTGCGAAATGCAACAATGCCTTATCACAAAGTCGTTTTGGAATTTGGGAGGAATAGGAATTTTAATAATAATTAAAGTCCAAGTATGTATATTTTATATAATGCTTTACATTATTCTCTTATGTGTAATCTTATATGCATTGAAGAAATGCATTAGTGTTGAATAACTTTTTTTTAATAACTACATTATTGCAATAGCCAGAAGACGTATACAATATCTAAATAAAAAATTGTGGCGTAAGAATACAAAGTGTTATTATATCCCGTACAAAGTATATTTTAACTCAATAACATGATAGCCCTGTCGTACGGTTTCTGGACCATCCTGCCTCCACTATATAAAGGATGAAAATTACTTAAAAGTTCAGTCGTTGAAGTAAGCGAAAGAGGCAAATCGGTTGATCATTAGGTAAGTACATATCTATAATAGATTTCCAGTCGGATCATGAAAATTTGCCAGTCGGAAGATGCGAAGATATGAAGGAAAATATACCATTAACAATAAGACTTTCGAATGTAGAATTTAAAAAAATTAATGCAGGATTCACTGACAGTCCTCATATATCATGTCTGAGCCTCGACGGCAATATGATTGATAATTTAGTGGCAGGCGCTTTCAATAATCTTCCAAATCTTTTCGATCTAAGTCGAAATCAAATACCAACGAATTCCCTAATGTTGGTCGATACCTTCGATAAGTTGAACGACTTTAGTTCTCGATGAAAATATAGCTTCTGGCTCTAATAGGCTAAATTACAGAGGATACTTGAGGGTCACTGGATATTTTCAAAAATTAAAATACTTGTATCTTTGTAAAAACGGAATAACAGATATTTCTCCGAACTTTAATCAGAATATACCAAATTTCTCGTACCTGTATTTATCCGAGAATGCGGTCGGAGATAATATACTAAATTTCGCAAATAACATGTCAAATTCATTAACTCACGTTCGCTTGGAACGTAATGGAATCAAACGCATCGTCGATTGGCAATTACTGTATTTAGAATCATTGTATCTGGATGGAAATAATATGAGGACGCTTTGTTATTAAATTTGTGATCAATCATCACTGTCACTAAAATTCGCATTGAACTTAGAGACTATCGATATCTCATAATAATCTTGAAACTATAGATCCGAAATCATCTGCCTAAAAATACAATTTTGTATATACAACGTGAATGCAAGGAGCCTAAACCTGTTTGTATATGGAAAGATGAAGAGTGTGATGCACATTGCCGACATTTATATCAGCTTTATTATCATGGTCGTTACGGATGAATCTTCGCCAATATTTACTTAAACATGAACAAATTTAAAAGTTCTGTAAATTACGTCTGCTACGTGTGCACTAATATCCCATCCAAATTCAAAATTGTACATCATAAAAATATTTTGCAATTAAGAAGAATATATGAAATCGTATCAATGAGAATCTTGAGTTAAAAAATTCCTACCTGACAAAATTTCTACAATTATAAACCAGTTATTTGCGAAGGATTGCACTGCTTATGAACTGTCATAAAAAACACATCAAACTTTTGGACCGAATATAAATATATGGATTATTATTTTAATTGAAGGTCGATTATCTTTATAATAATCATTTAACGTTTAATTATCAGTAATACAATAAACGGTTATATCTCAAGGAATAGGAATATGCCTATGATTCGCTTTAGATTAATCGTAAGTGATAGTTCTAACGGGTAATCAACGCTATGGCAAACTGAATTGCGCTTATATGAATACTGCAATCGGCATGTATATTAGACCTTGTAAACTGCCTGTTAAAGCTGAATTTTGTGAAGTTGAATATCAAAATAACTACAAAAGAATGAGTCTCTCAAATCTCAATTGAAAATCTAGAGTTTCAAAAAACCTCCACTTCTCGTCGCAAAACCTTAAAAGCTCAGTCCCACGCGAAAAACAATATCTCTCAGTAAGACTATACAGTATACGAAATCTCGTATAGCTGAAAATCTCGTGCCAAGAGATTCGCTACCAGAGAAAATCCCAGCACTGTAACACGGAAGTAAGCTTCGAAGAAAGGATCGGAGCAGCGACCCGCTTCCGGTGGTATTTGAAACATCCGCGTACCCTGATAAATCATCCATTCATCCCTCTCGCTTATACCGGAAAGGTATGAACAATAGAACTCACGACAGTGGGAAGGAAATTTGGCTGAACTCTTGTTAAATTGAAGATGGTCTAGGTCAAGGATCAAAAAAGGCATAGCGATATGAAATTAAAATCTTTCCTAAGAATCGCAAGGGTACAACACTCAATACATCCTTTTGATAAATTTAAAAGTACTTCTAAAGTCCTCGGGGCACAGCAGAGCGCATGGAACGAAGGGTGTGCTCTATCTGAGAGGCATTCTCAAGCTGTAGATCGTACTAGGTGGTACACAGCCAGTAGATACGCATGCGCCGATTACAGTGGGTAGCTCACGGAGCCAAAGGGATGCTGTCGGAGGATGGGAAAGGAAAGCACCAGGGATGAAATATATAGATACGTACGTACGTATACGTATAGTATATCTGGATAGAGGTATAGTATACTAAACTGGGTATAGCAAGCTATGGCATAGTAGACTATAGAGCGTAAAAGAGGGTTGGCACAGCAGTGGCGACGGGATAACCAGCGCCGTAGCAGAAAACCGTTGGGAGCTTCGAGACCCGAGAGAGTATTCAGTGTTCGGTCGAACGCGGTTCGGTTAACAAGTGTCGTGCGTTCGGGTAATGAGTATTTGTTAGTAGCGCGATTAGTTGGTGCTTTATAATCGCGATGGGAGAGTTTCGTCGTGGAGATTCCCCCAGGTAGCCGATCCGATGTAGGTGCGGAAAGTGGGCGAGAGAAAGAGTGTAAGATCGAAAGAACGATAGAGGGATAGAGGGAGGGAGGGGGGAGAGAGAGAGAGAGAGAGAGAGTGTTCAAGAGTCGCCGAAGGTGTGTGTATGTCTAGAAGGTGAGTGAGAGAGAAAGAGGTGAAAAAAGGTAAGGGAATAACGACAAGAAAAAGAGAACGAGAGTGAGAGTGGTTAAGGGCGGGAGGGGAGGTAAATAAGTATAAGGTTATAAAGAGTGTATATTTAAAAAATGCGTGGCAATTACTCGGTACATTGTGTACCGGGTTTAGTGGTCCCGCTATGGAATCCCGTGTCAAATATTGGACTTGTCGACATTGTCTTTCGCGGTACCATATACTTCTTGGCGCTCCTGTATCTCTTCATCGGGGTATCGATAATCAGCGATCGTTTCATGGCCGCGATCGAGGTAATAACTTCGAAGGAGAAGGAGCTCGTCGTACGCAGACCAGGGAGGGAGCCGCAAATAGTTATTGTACGAGTGTGGAACGAGACCGTCGCCAATCTCACCCTGATGGCGCTCGGTAGTAGCGCCCCTGAGATATTACTTTCGATTATCGAGATATGGGCGAAAAACTTCCAAGCCGGCGAATTGGGTCCGGGTACCATAGTCGGCTCGGCGGCCTATAATCTGTTCGTCATTATATCGCTCTGTGTGTTTGTCATACCATCCGGTGAGACCAGGAAGATAAAACATCTTCGTGTATTCTTCGTGACCGCCACATGGAGCATATTCGCCTACGTATGGCTCTACGTGATCCTCGCAGTGTCCAGCCCGGGTGTCCTCGAGGTATGGGAAGGCATCCTGACCTTCTCCTTCTTTCCTGCTACTGTGCTCACAGCCTACGTTGCCGATAGACGACTGCTTATCTACAAGTATCTTCACAAAGGATATCGCATGAACAAGAGAGGAGTGATCGTGCAGGCGGAAGCTGGTGATTCCGAGACTGGTGTTGAGCTTGAGATCAAAACCCAACTCGACGCAATATCCGGCGGCGATACTGGCGACACCGACGACACCCCCGAGGCTCGTGAATTCGAGCAAACGCGTCGTGATTATATAAATACGCTGAGGGAGTTACGCAAGAAACATCCCACTCTGTCCCTGGAACAGCTGGAGGTCATGGCCCACGAGGAGGTCCTCGGAAAGGGACCGAAGAGCCGCGCCTTCTACAGGGTCCAAGCGACTCGTAAAATGGTCGGCGCTGGGAATCTCAGTCGGAAGATCAGCGAGAGAGCTCAGAGCGATCTGAGTGAAGTCAAGGCCGAACTTCAACGGGCTGAGGCCGAGAGTATCGATATCGAGAGCATCAACGCCACGAGGATATTTTTTGAACCTGGACACTACACCGTCATGGAAAACGTTGGAACGTTCGAGGTCGGAGTCACGCGAGTTGGTGGAGATCTTAGCAAACCCTGTACCGTTGATTATTGTACCGAGGATGGATCGGCTGAAGCCGGTTCCGACTATATACCTGCTAAGGGTACCCTCACCTTCGCTCCTGGTGAAACCAGGAAGACTATACAACTGTCTGTCATTGATGATGAAATCTTCGAGGAGGACGAACACTTTTACGTACGGTAAGCATCTTTTTTTTTTGTATTGCTTCGAGCACGTATCACATAGTTTGCAGTATTTCACCATGGGGAATGCAAATCTAATTATTGCAAAAATTAAAAATTTGGAGGTTCTAAAAAATAAACTTCAAAGATATAAAAGTCTGTTAGAGACATCCTTGTGATATTTTCGTGCCCTTGGCCCGAGTACCAGGCACTCGGATTAAACGCGCTTAAGTTACTCACCTCGGGATGGGACTCCGCAAGCCCATTAATTTAGCAGGGACAAGGAATCTCCGTTGACTTCTCCCTAGAATATAAATGTTGAGCTACCATAAGGGAGGTGTACGTAAACTGGTGGGAAAAGCAATAAAATGCAGTTAAGATGTCGTGAGTCACGCACCTACTCGTCTTGCCTCTAATCACGAAATGTACGCTCACGCGCGGATTACGTTTATCCAAAGTGAAATAAGGTCGAGCAGGAAATCATTACCGCATACTTAAGATTTTCCACGCGTGCTGTCTTGAATGAACTCATTATCCCACGAATCTCTACCGCTGACATAATGCTTTATTCGATAGCGATTCTTTCATCATTTTTCTTAACTCATTTTTCATGAACAAGAAAGCAATAAAAATTGGTTCGAAAATAATACGATACGCCTATATCACCAAAGGAAAAAGAAAGCTTTATCAATTACAAGTGTTCCGGGAACTAAGAAATTTTTAAGCAACCAAGAGTCCAACATTTGTCCAAAGGATACAGTCTATCGACAGAGTAAAGAAAGGAACAAGCTAAGAAAATAAAATTTATTTCATTGAAGATTTTTTGTCAAATTCTCTTGGAAGTTCCAAAAAATTAACGCTGTGAAATCAAAAGGATGATCGTGTAAAAGGGTATACAAGAATTATAAATTAATTTATAGATTTTAACTCTCAAGATCCCACAACAAGCTTGA
This sequence comes from Calameuta pallipes, assembly GCA_030142375.1. Lineage (NCBI taxonomy): Eukaryota > Metazoa > Arthropoda > Insecta > Hymenoptera > Cephidae > Calameuta > Calameuta pallipes. The sequence goes on along the minus strand of JARQSW010000441.1, from coordinate 878,788 downwards.
GTCATACAAGTAGAAACGTAAGATCCTAATACTTCAGTAGCAATAGTCCAAGTAGTCTGAAGGCATAAAAGAAAAGTCTTTTGGATTTTCTCAGAGGGACGATTGAGTGAATACCAAACATACGGGAAATACGGTGAAAAGTCTATAAGCTCTCTGGCGGAAGCCCCTATACTGCATCGATCACCCGTCCTATCCGGCGCAGTAATTCCAAGCGAAAAGGCCCAGCAAAAAATTCTTAGGAGTTTTCCTTTAGAGGCTGTCAGAGCGTGAAAATCAAAATCTTGCCACTTTTAAACGAGATTGCCACTGGTCCAGGTTGAGTGGATGCTGCCTTGAGATTTAGCTCGTTATTTTATTACATTTTGTGTCTCTCTTTCAACTTGCAGACTGAGCAATTGCTCCCAACCTGCTATGCTGGCCTCACCGAGTCTCGCCACGGTGATGATCCTGGATGACGATCACAGTGGCATCTTCGGATTTCCTGAAAGGGATGTTGAATTGGTCGAGAGCGTCGGACAATATCCTCTACGTGTTGTGAGGTACAGCGGTGCCAGGGGACGTGTGGTCGTGCCGTACCGCACTGTCGAAGGTACAGCCAAGCCTGGAAAACAATATATGCATGCGGAAGGTACACTTACCTTCGAGGATAATCAGACAGAGTGAGTAAAAGATTTGAATCATGATAAATCATTTATGCATGTAAAGATTATTGATTATGACTTTTAGCATTAATTTTTTCTGTTTTCCAATGTCACATCATTGAAATACTTGATTTTTTTTTAATTGCACGTAATCAATCAATATCAAGCCACTTATGAAATTAGATCATGGATATTTATCCGTGGACGAGGATTTATTCATACGTAATAACATTAGGTTTGCTTAGTAATTAATATACTGATAGGTGCTGATATTGCATAATATATAATCGAGGGATGATATATGTTTAGGAAACGATGAAACATAAAGCTTGGATAAATTGTATCCACAGCTGCTAGTCTAGAATAATATATTCTAGCAAGCAATACACGGCTGGAACGTATTTCTTGAAAAATTGTGCAATCGAGTCACGAAATGAAATGGGTGCAATTCTTGAAAATTCGGACGTCGAATTTCGATTGGAATTCATGTGCACGTGACGTTAAGCCTTTATGGTGCTATTAGGAATGTCTCTTTACGTTTCCCATCCGTTTCCCAGAGAATTTTTCTCTACGATTCACTGGTGCTTGCCACCCTCTTTTTCCTTCTTCACGGTTGGTAAACGAAGTAGCCTAGAAACTCCCATAAAGCCAGCTTACATGGGAAGTGCGCCAGTTGTTCATTTTCATTTCCAAGGACTCGACCGATATTTTCTACTTAGAAAGGATCCTGATACGATCCGTTGGCATATTCTTCCAAATAATGTATAACGAATTACCTTCTATGCTTCCTACCCTAAGATAGAGAACCTCAAAATTTGGATATCTGCCATAGATCCTTGTTTTGAATATTTTTCAAAATCGTTACTCCAATTGCAAAACCAAGTTAATCATTTTCAAATAAATTTTGCATCTTCGGGCGAAGAAAGTACGGCATCGCGAGAAACGTAGCAACGGACAAGAAACATACGAGTCGTAAGTGGGCCAGTAGGGGCGGGAAGCCCCAAGGATGCGCATAGTGTTATATCGTTGTGCACCCTATCCGATACTCTGCCGCCCCGTTAACTTCTGAAGTGCTAAGCACCTTTGGCTATTCGTTCTCTGCTCGGTATTTATTTATTTCTTTAGGGCTAACTCACATTATTTCATCACCGTGAAAGAGACATCCATAAATGAAAATACTTCGAGATAGACTTCATATTTTTCTTACAGACTCTTTGAAGCATGCTTACTGCCACCCGTCACAGATGGCTCTCGCGTAGCATTGTTTTGTTACTACTGCGCTGTACTGCGACGTGCAGTGCTATTATTGGCCCTTTTACTCGCGCTACTTGTGGTTAGAAATACAAGGCCAACTCACAGCTTATAGTCAGGAGGGTAACTAATAATAAGGTGTGAGGTGCGATAGTCCTCGTAACCGTTTTCCGGACTGCATATCCTCGCGTTGTTTTCACCCGTGTAATACTGGCTGTACGTAACCTCAAAGCAAATCCCACTTTAACGAGTTCGGACACAATGCTGGGGTAACGTGGTTCGACGCAGATAAGCTGGCTGGCGTAAAATTGTTATAGCTATACAATATCAAAGCGTACTACGGAAAATGGCAACTGCTCGTAGACAGTCGCAATAGCGTAAATATTGTGACGACTTGAATTTTCAAATTGTCTAGTCGCTGTGTGGAGAAAGATTTTGAAAAGTTTAATTGGCGTGCGGAACGTGATGCTGACAATAGAACGAGAGAAGTAGAAAACAAGAAACTTTGGTATTAAATTTTCTTGTCGTTCCATTGGATACTTTTGCCTTGTTCTGCAGAATCTCGAAGGTACGAATTATCCTTGTACGATTCTCTAGAATTTACAAATTCTCTCTCTATATACCTAATTTAGTACTGGTATAACGTGCTGTAAATTAGTACCGTATACAAACAATACATTCGTTAGCAATACTAGAGTGTAACTTGAGACATTTCAAAATATGCATCCATGAGTTTTATAAATTCCACAAAAAAAAGAAAGTGTGTCCTTTTATGAAATAAGAGCTTTTTCATCAGGGATTCAATCTGCATGATCTTACGGGGCGTCATATCCCATTAAGTTTTTCGATTTTACATTGCAAAATCTCTTCATCCGTTGCTCGAAGGGATATTAATTAAGTATTAAATTCGACTACCCAATTACAAATTTCCTAGAGCGTCCTTGACAGGACTTCCGTTATATGTTTATTTTGGTCCTAGGGCAGCAGCTCATTGGTTTGGTGAATTAAGCCGAGGGTTTTCATACAAGCAAAACCCGACTTATTCTACCATAAGAAATTGGTTGGCTTACGTCACTGCTTTCTGCAACAGCAACGCCAGATCCTGTTTACTGTAGGTTTAGAACTCGTCGAAGGGATGGAAATTCACCCGAAATACGGGTGATTTCCATCCTATAGCTATTTCTTCGGTATGATAATACCCACCACATCTTTTACCATAGTAGTAGCACTATTTTCAGCTACTAATACCATAAACTGGAATCACTATTATCTTCTAGTATTTTTCCCTCGCTACCGCGGGGAATTAAGTGACAAATAGTAAGCAGTTAGAATTTCCACGTATAGATATAGTACAGAACTTCTATCCATATGGTAACTATGTACCACATATATATTCATAGTAGAAACTTTTGGACAGAATTCTAGACAAGTTTCGAAGTTAACGTTGAGCTCTGACTCCGGTACAGTCCTGAATTTCATTTGAATCGAAGTTACTCCCAGTCAGGTTCATTGCTTCAGTAACTTTTAGAAGGGTGAAATATTCTTCCTCTTGATTTCAGGATGCTTGGATTAGGAGAGACAGTACTACGACTTTCCTGGAGCATTATCGATGCTCTTTATGGATGGGAGATATCTAAAGTTACTGATATTCCTTCAAGTATCATTCTCTAAAGATAATTGAGCAGTCGATCTCGTGTCGTTGTGGATCGTAAATATACTACGATCTAGGGGATGATTTATCTCAGATTCTCCCAGTGAACAATTGTGGATATTCAACAGGTCTGTAGTAGATAGGCTGGTAATTCATAAGCTGAATTCCACTTGTGCCTTACATACGATAAATCGAGAGGCCTATTCACATATTGCAGAGAATAAAAAAACTACCCTTGAGCACCGCGAATACTCTATACATTTGTCTGGCACGATGCCCGTTTATAATGGAAGTTACTGAGTGAAGGGATGAAAAAAAAACAGAAATAGTTAAAAAAAAAAGGGAAAAAAAGGAAAATATCTCTTTACCTGTTTCATTGACTTTTTATCTTCATCGCGTATATCTATATGATGGCGAATCTACTTATTGTTAGTAGCAGGAGAAACATCCCCTGTACGTTCACGTGAAAATTCAAGGTTAGTAAATATCTACACGGCATCGATAAAGATTCCATTTCAGGGCGGAATTGGAATTGTCACACAACCCTGTGGAAAAGGGCGAAACGCGATAAACCTTTGGATAATAACGAGTTCCGTAAATTCCAGGCTAGATTCCACATGGTGTATTGGATATAATTCCAGCATGGATTCGGGCGGGGGGGGGGGGGTCGCGAGGGGATGGATATAGAAAATTACAGAAAACCAAGCTGCGGACACGCCTTGAAAAGGAAATTTGGTATCCCTCGTGAATCATGCCAACCAGGAGTCGGAGGGTTGCTTTTCATGTGGTTATCTTCCAGTGCCATCCCTACACGGTAGGAGGGAAAGTCGCACGGTGGCTGAAAGTCGTTGGACACCCTGATGAATTGGTATTCATTGAAATGATCTCACCCTAATGTAAAAACAATGCGAATTCGTCGATGCCGGAGGGTGAATTGATTCATTTGGTGTTATAGAAAATTTTGCTTTTTTTTTCGATTTTTTATCTCATAACCGACTTATTCGTCGAATTATTATCGCCGTAATGAAATTTACATTGATACGCCCAAAAAGCGCTCAGAACGACGATGCGTGCCAAGGGACTCGTGCAAGTGGTCGCTGCAGGATGACGAAGACTGATGTAGTGGCTGCTCTAATGGGCTGTAGATATTTTGGGCCTCGTTAGGGTAATCAGCCCTCTCACCGCTCGTAACAGCCCTGAGTCAGCCATTATCTGTAAAGTAGAACCCTTGTGTATATTAGCGACTCTACATCGCCTCTGCTGTGAAGCTCCAGGCTATACCTACCTGATGAATAAATAAATCCTATTGCTTACGCCCAACCTTGAGAAAGGAGAATTACCTGTCCTCGTGTCGATCACCCTATTGGAGTCTTTTGGTAGACGATCTCACCGAAAAGAATTAGACGATATGAGATACATGCGACGTAAGGGAGAAGAAGAAAATTCTAAGAGAATGGAGTGAAAATGGGAAAAAAATTAAATATCGCCAATAAGGGTGACTGTGCGTCATGTCAATCGAAAATGGAAGCTCCTTTCGATACCCTCATAAAGCAAAAGTTTATACAGTACATCGTGGACATTCTATGAATTACAAGAATATGATATTCAAAAAAAAAAATGTTGTTACACCTCAATTGAATTCATCACCCTCCGAGTCCGTGGTCCTGCGCGGCTTTAAGGATCATCTTTTTCCATTCTTGATACCCTTGGCTGACGTCTACGCCGACATTTCCACTCGGCTAAACATTTTGGAATAAATGTCAACGTACCTGCTCTTGGCTTTGACCCTCATTTTACATTTCCTAATCCCCGTCTATCCCAGCTGATTACCGTTGCAAAATAATTTTCCCTAAATTTTTTGTTATCCTTACTACATATCTCCCTAGCCTTTTATGTGCATAAAGAAAAGAGGCTTTACTACGGTTAATAGAACCGTGTCCGGTTATTAACTTAAACCACGCGCTTACGCGAGAGCATCGCACCCTTTAGCAGAAATCTCTTAATGAGTCTACCGAAACACGCCAGTACCTCTTACCAGCCGGAAAATACTAGGCTACTAGAAAAATCGCACTGGGATACCAGACTAATGGCAAATTCGTGATGTAGATGCCCTAGAGTCGTTACTACGTGAAAGGGAAAGTATAAGGACCGCGACCGGAAGGTGTCGTGCAGCGCACGAAGTTCTAGAATAATAACGTCTGCACGACACAGTGCTTACCTACTGCCCGTAGTCCGTGCTACAGTAAAATAGTACACGCTATAAGCCTAACTTGTACTTGCTCTGACTAGCAGCAACAGTAGCAGGATTGTACGATGTTATCGAGTCCCCAGCATAGTCAGCGATGCCCTATATATACCTACTCTTTACGGCTGCCCCCAAACGGAAGGGAACTAGACTAGCAGATGGCCTTTCGAGCGGTAGCTTCTTAGACTTCAAAGATTACAAACCCTTCGAAGAAATCGTCATCTTGGATGTACTTTACTCTTATCACGAGAGGCGAGCATTACTTAAGTACAGTCCGCGGACTTGATTCGCAGACTCAGACCCCCGGTGACCCTTCCTGCCTAAACTTTATCAAACCGGTCACGAAGCCTGGTTGAATTAATATGCTGCCACTCGATTCGATCTTGCGTACTACCCTAACCCTGTTAGTATATATGTATGCAAGAGAAGTTATTATAGAATCCAAGCTGTTACCTTACTAACGTTCCTATGAAACCTCATCTAATGCCAGCTCATTTGGTCGCTCGGGGAAATTTAACGACTGCCTGGATTATGGTTGGTTACGTGTCGGATAAGTAAATAGGCGCAATTAGCTCGAGGGAATGGCATAGTTCGTGGTGCTTATGCATTTGCTTTCTTAAGACATTAAAAGTTCTACACGCACTGGGACCGTTAAGAATACCCCGTGATAGATCACGTTCTTCCGTTTTATCGTAATGGCGCTCATGTTTAATAGAAATTTATCCAGACTCCCCCATTCCCGTTTTACGTAGACTATCTAGGGCCTAGGTATGTTCGCGAATTCACGCACAACTGTCGTATAACGTGAAAGTAGAAATATTTTTTTTTTTCGTTTCATTTCAATGAGAACCACTGTCACGTGCTTCAGCAGAGAGAACAATGTCGTTTTCCCCTGATATATCGAAAAGGGCTGAGGTATCCCGTGCCTATAAGTTCGATTCGGGATAACACGTATTTCTTTCATTCCCTTTTACTCGCTTCTCCAGAGATCGCGTGACCTTTTCTTTTCTGCTAGGGATGAATAGGTCTCCCCCCTCCAAGAGACATCCCAGCTTTATGGTTCTTATTTTCAACTGTTCGTCTCACCTCGAGCTTTCAAGAAAGTACGTAGTTTTTCAGAATTTAAATTATACTCGTGGATCACTCGTCACTGGCCAAACTATTCAGAAGGACTTCAGTTATTCATATTAATCGTTGAATAAACTTTGAGGCATGAAACACAAAAAAGATGCCAAGCTGAAGATGAATAAATTATACTCGCTTCCTTTATTCATCCGACGTACAACTTTCTGTACTGAAGACGTGGACGTCCGTTCATTAGCGTCATTTGCGTTGGTAACTCAATTAATTACGAGGCTTATTGCCGGTCTATTTAAACGGGAAAATTAATTACTGTCGCATCCACCTTAGCGATACCGATGTAATTTTACACGGGTACCTAGTATCTAATTCCTATACCTTATTCACGTTGTATTCGACACTTCAGCAAGTATCCTGACACTATAGCTGTGCATTAATAAAATAGGCTGAGAAGGTTTACTAATAATTATGTATCTTACATTATCAAACTATGTACGTCCATTGCTTGCAGCATACTTTGCATTAAAGCTCGCTCCCTCTCTCTCTCCTATGTGTCATAATGTAAACTGCAGTACGCCGTAAAACCTAGCCATTATGCAGCATGGGTCCAGGATAGCTATCGCCATTACATATAATATGCCTGCCAGCTATGATGACGTTACGTAAGCAGACGATATCTACGTATATATATACATACCCTGAAAGTTTATGTTTAAAAAAAGGTAGAACAAAACACACAACTCCTCCTCTGCGCCTACCTGGCAGAAGGACAGTCGGGAGTTATAAAAAAAAAAGTATACAATAAGCAACTCGAACTTACATCGGTTTTACTTTTGCTCAATGGGATGCTGGATAAGCCGTCGTCTTTTGAAGTATAGCAAAATGCTAAAAATAGCGATACATTGTCATATGAATTTTGTCGAATTTTTTTTCGCTACATAATTTTTTTCCTACATGCAATCCTGAAATATGTATAATCCATCTGGGTATCTGCATTCGACGGTAAATGTCAGAACTTTAGTAGAGCTTATTATAGCTACATGTGCCTTCGGTATATATATATGTATATATATATATATATATGCATGTATACATAAGCGGATACTTTCTCCCGATATTTTGCTACTGGTGCACTTGTAATATGTTTAGTACTTTGGATATACATGTATGTTGCATCTACGATGGATGAAGTGCATAGGTCAACATCGAACTCCGCTTAACGTCCTTGTTAACGCGAGTCACCCGTTCAGGCACACTATACTCGTTATGCAGGTTAGAGTTTTTTTTTTTTTATTATTGACACACTTTTACGAGGATCATTATTACGGTCGAAGAAATATACAAAAATCATTGATGCTGACGATATTAATAATTTACACAAAGACTTAAATTTTCATAAGTCTTAGCACCTTTAAGTCGTTGGGTAAGAAGACAAATTATTGCGCAATCCGAGCATCGTGTAAATATTGGCGCGAACCCCAAGGATACATCTGTTAGTCCTTTACACAGGCCCTGACACAGTAGCGTATACCTCGAAGCGTCTCAGGGTGAAGAGTTCAGTTTTAACGTTGAGTACTTGAGTGGGCGTCGCGACGCCATCGTATTTATTCAGCCGCCTTTATTCTCGACCTCGTCTGGAATATTCACCTGGGGGGGGGGAGTGCAGTTTCGTGAGATTGGATTGGAATCGACCCTCTGAGAACCAATGCTTCTACACGGAGGGCGGGGGGGGGGGGGTACCTTTTTTCAAGGTACTGAAACAGGTTGGGTGACGGTATTGAGAAAGCTGAGGAAATAATGTAGCTTTTACAAAATGTTATAAGTAAAATGGCGCTGATGCGTATCGTTCGACGTTCGTGGAAAAAGACAGTGATGCGAATCCTACTTAAGCCTCCACTATGAGAAAATTTCTCTCATCAGCTACTAGAAGGATTAGTTTTTTTTTTTTCTTTGTCTCTTTCTCTCGGCTACGCGCATTCGATGTGCTACAGACGCAAGTCCAAGTAGACTTGCGTATTCGTCTGTATATACGTGTCACGGTACGTGTAAACTTAAAAATTTCTTTATCCGTGGACGAAAAAATGTATAGGATAAAGTAGAGCATTCCTTGCGTTGGTTAGACGTTACGTCTCGCGGAGCATAAAAGGAAATTGAATTTCAGACGATGAGCCGCTGACGCTAAGGCTCGTAATATATGTATGTAACTTTGGATGTATCGATATACATATATGTATTTACTATAGATATAGGTACGAGCCGGTACGGAAGATCGTACCCTCGCGGCTGATGTAACGAGACCCTGAAGGGTTCCTCTAACCCTTTATGGGTTTATCGAACATCCTCTTCTTGAGTTACAGCCTGGATGTTCACGGAATCTACCAATTTAAACTTGCTAAAAAAAAAACGTCAATCAGCGCTACTTTTTCACGTTATGGTTCATACCGAATAGCATTTTATCTTTTGTACGAGTGATAATTTAATCTGTCGCGAAGGGTCCTGGGAAGACTCTGGAATTATCTTATATTGACTGTATGATTATTTTAGGTACATTTTATGACTTTTGTTTTCATTGTTTCTAACTTAATTTTGAAAGTCGGATTTTATTTTTTCAGGAAGACCATCTTCTTGACGATCATCGAGGAGGATTCTTATGAGAAGGATGCATTGTTCTACGTGGAACTGGACGAGCCTCAACTTCAGGGAGGTGAGCTTTTTCCATGTGTTTGATAAAAAGTTGAATTAATTATAATTGATCGCAGGGAGAATTTTAATTAATTTGATCTTTCGGAATGATAAGAGATATAGGAGTAATTATCGTCGTGTCGAGGGTGGACGAGACGATCTTGATTTTGATGGTGTTATTCCTGTTGTCATAATTCTTTTTTAATAGCGGATGGACGATTAGACAAGATCAAGGAGGTTACCTTAGTTTGAATCTACTTTATGGCGCTTCCGCTATGCTCGCGTGGCGAGTGAACGTTAGTCTCGTAATAAATGATCACGCGGTATAACCATCCGTTGGATATTTGGCGACACGGGCTAATTGATTTACGAATTGATTTACGATTTCGATATATTTCAGTAACTGTCTCGTCTTGACTTTTATTTTTTATCGTGCTCGATGATTTCCCCCTTTGTTACTTTCTCTTCGCGAAAAACTTGGGTATCGTTAATGTTCCCATGGGATAAGCCATAGGAATTACCTATATATATAGGTCTAATGGCCTGGAAATCCATGGAATCCTGGATACTCCTCGATCTCGACGATAAAAGTCCTACGATGAATGGAAGCCGTAAAAAAAGTGGATGGCAGCTAGAGAGATCGATTAAAAATTCTTAAAATTGCTAATTAAATGTAAGTTAACGATAATACGACGCGAGGTAAGAATTGACAATTTTGGATAAAATGAAAGAAATTTAATAAAAAAATTTACATGGGTGTAACGTGTTGGGGTACTGTCATGTTTAGACATAAGCTCATTAATTTTTATAATTAAAGGTTGCCTCTCGAATTAGCGAGTGGCGTGAGCACTTTCTAACGCGATTCCTGTGTAATTTAACTTTTAATGAAAATCGTCTGCGTCGTTCTTACCATTGCTACTACTTTGCGGTGAGTCGCCAACCTGAAGAAAAAAAATAAAATATCGATACAGTGATACTTCGTGACACGCTGTGTAAATATCGGTGTTTGAAAAAATTTAAAATTTTTACAAAAATTTACTGAGAATACGAACGTTTTTTAAGGTCAATTTAATGGAAACCTTTGACCCGTAAAGAGGAGGTCTCTGATCTCACGGTCTGAATTCCATTTCCCCAAAAAATTAATGATTTGCATATACGAGCTATTCAAAAAAAAAAAAGGGAAAAGCCATCGTCACCCGTGCACGGTAAAAATATCTTGGAAATTAGCGGAGTTTGTCTTTCGTATGACTGATAGGGGCGTCGCGACGACTGTGTCTCTGGAGAGAAGCCGGATAGGGAAATTCAGAAATAAAAAAAAGCAGGATGTAACATCATCAAAAATGAGAAATGTGCTCGATCTTGCGGGACTAAACTTAAACGAATAATTACTGGTTTTTAATGTGTATCCATCATCCTTCGAGCGAGGGATAAGGAGAGAAAAATGTGGCGATAGAATGATATGTGTTTTTTAATGGAAATATATACTTTTTCTTTCCATATGCGTGCGCAAATATAATGTTTGCCAATATACTATATATACGAGTATATACATATGATTTTCTGCGCCTGTAAAAATGTTTGTACTTGATGGATTTCCTCGTTCGTTCCATGATTTCTCGGCACGGAACTACGTCACGAGGATTGGCCGTAAGTTGACAGATGGATTCGTTTGAATTCGTGTTATTTACCGACACGAAACCGTATTGTCTCTTTGATTACTCGAATTACGAGTATTCGAAATGTAAGCGCTGCTGCTATATCTATATTTATATAGCGCCTATAGGAATAAACTGTGCCTAGTGGATCGCTGGCTTCTTTTGTCCCCTAGTCGAACTTACAAAATTTTTGCAAGCGTATCGCGAGCTTTTTATTTTTAATTTCCTTCATTTTCTTACGTTTCCGACAATCTTTTTTTTGACCTGTGTCACTTCAGACGCTGAAATCCATCGTGATTCCTCTAGGGCATTTGCATAGTTACGAAACGCCCGGCCGTATGCATATATGTATACATATATAGATCAGCTACTGTGCAATATATAGCCATACGTATAATATATATTTATAATACGGCATGCATATTTATTAGCATTTCTCTCGTATAATATAAACCTTTATTTCTTTTTCTTTTTTTATTAGAACCCCAACGAAAACCATTTTTCTTTTTTGGACTTCTATACAGTCTTCTTTCCACTTTTCCCTCTTCTTTTAGATCTTTTTCTTATCGTTTCACCCTCTTTAGGAGAACCATCAACCGGCTGGATGCTACGTACCGACTGTGCCAAGTAGTCAACCAATTGCCAGAGCGTTACAGGCCTTTTCGTTTAGGTTCCCACGGGAAACCGAAAGCGAGTGAAAAATCGTTCCATACCCCGGAAAACCATTAGATTCGACTCTTCGAGTTGGTCCTCGTCATCATTCATAATACAGATTTTTCATGCTGCATTTGTCCCGCAGTCACAGTGCTACTGCAACGCTTCGCGTGCGTCAATCGCCACGTGTCTCACGATAACTTAATATCACAAGGGAAAAGGTCGACGCATAGTTTATCCCATGATCCCCACGACAGAGTTAAGTAAGGGCTTGATTAAAAGTCATGTATTGAAATTAATCGAAGGGGTTACCACCCTGTATATGCATATCGTGAGTACGAAGGTACTAGATCACATCAATCGTGCGCATGCGCAGTTCGGGATACTTTAAAGCATTAACTCATAGGTAAACGGTGAACGGGCGACAACAGAGGTGGACGGCTGGATCGATCCGTAAGATTAAACTAATTATTCAGTGGCTGCGAACTTTAATAAACAACGACCGCTTAAGTGCTCTTCGCGAGAAAAGGAGGAACCATTCTGCAAGAGAAAGAGAGTCCATTACCTAGCGAGAGATGGAGCGAAAGAGAATCGAGGGAGGCATTATCTTTTTTTTTTCACTCCCTTCACCTTGCTTTTTTCATTTTTTATTTTCACCCTTATCCTTGTTCTCTTCATTTTCCTCCCCTTCTCTTTCTTCTTCCTCTCGTCACTTGCCTACCTTGCTCTCTTGTGTCTTTTTTTTTTTTCTTGAATTTTCATTACCCATTCCCAGTCATTGTTTCGCTTCTACGAAAATACAGAAAATAATCCTCGACTCCCACTGAATCGTCCCGTCGGCTATTTACGCTTGATGTACATCAAAACTTGCCATTTCGCGGATGCCAGTGAACCAAGTAAATTGGATTCGCAAAGTTATTGCAAAAATATCACCAATTCCCATTCACGTTAACTGCCATTATAAAACTTGAGATTGTTATACAGCCGTGGACTTTTCAATGGCTTCGAATCGTCTTATCGATCACTGCTTATAACAGGTATCTCAGACTTAATTTTATACAGGGTGATCGTAATTTTTTATAATGTCAAAAAATAATTCAATGTGACGTGGGGAGTAAAATTTGACAGCTGCTGATAGGATTCTTCCGAAAATGACGAACCAATCGATTCAGCTTGGGAGAGAAGATTGGTTCGACGCTTTCGCTGGAGTTTACGTCTAATATGTGCCAGACGATGATACAGGGTGTCCAGATAGAATGGAATAGCGATCCCTTGGAATTTACCTCGAGCAAAACGAGTCCTTCGTCTTTTTAGAACCCACGAGTATCCGTTAATATCCCGTACAAAGCGCCCAGCCCTCTGCGATAGATCGTCGAGCATCACAATGGATAACACCTTAGGGAAATTGGGGATGATTTTTTTTCTTCTTATTTATTCTTCATGAAATAACCAAGAGAGACCCATTTGCTTGCGTTCAACGAGGACGCGTATCCTCTTCACTTCAGACGTTAACATGAAACAGTTATGTCAGTTTTGGGACCTATGCGAACCTGGCACCCGACTCAAAAATATTTTAATTTTCAAAATGCGATTCGATTGTACCCCGTTTGTATTTTTTTGTATCATTTTGATTTTCGTTTGTACGTCAAAGAATTCGCAATTACGGGGGGGGGGGGGGGGTCAAAAAACGGCTAGCACCCGATTTTGAGTAAATTAAATTTTGTAACAATCGAATTGCGTTTTGAAAATTAAAATATTTTTAAGCCGAGTGCCAGGCTCACATAGGTAGTTTTGGGATACAAAATGCTTCTTCGTTCACGTACGTGTTATATGATTCAATAGAATTTTCGATGTTGCGTCATTTTCTTACGCATTTGTGTACAAAGTCTCCATCTAGACCCCCGGCGGGTGTTAGTTTGCTCCGGGAAACATTCCGGGTCTCCAGCTCAGTATTGACCGTTTCACTAGTCTACTATTCGAGCCGGTACCGGTGTCATTTCGGCTGGGATCCTGCCACAGGGACAGTAGTTAAACCCAGCAAGAAGTCAGACATGCGAATCAGTACTCATGGACATTTCGAAGTTTGTTTTAAGGGAATAGGACCAGGTTGTGGGACATTTGTCGCTACATTGAAAATGATCTATTGAAATCCAAGCAATATAAGGGTAGGTGTTGACGTACTTACGACACGAGCAACCGAGGTTAATATCAGAACAAAGAGCCTATATAAGACCATAGCTGTAATCCAAGATAAGACACGACTACTTACTGAATGGTCACGGAATGGGAGCTACGGACTAAAGTAAGTCGAACGAAATGATAAACTCACTGATAACGTTACACTGGGTCAGTACGCTTAACGATAAGGAGCTAATTTTTTCTCGGTTCGAAAGTTGTGAGATTATCTAAGCACGAGACAATCGGACGCGACTTAATGTAAAAAAAAATATGTTGTCTCATTTTATTTCTGTCGAACAATACTAAATACTGATAGTAGAAACTGAAAGCCATGAATACCCTCCCCTGCTCTATACAGTAGTGACGATAAGGCGGGTTCAACGAATTGAATGTTAAGATCACTCGTGCATGCAAATAGATTAGATGCGAGGAGTAAGAATTCTTATCAATTTCATGGTCATGTGCTTCTTTGGAAGGTTATCAATTGGCCAGTGGTCAAGAGGATAATAAATTAAGTATTTAACAGATAATTAGCCCCTTGATCTGGAAGCGTAGGAACATTGATAAGGTCCTCAATTAATCGGCAGACTACTAATAGCTGGGGGTGTTACGTCTGGCATGCTGATAAGAATGTAATTTGAGGAAGTTCATCTCGTAGGTCGAATCCATTGATATCTGCATATATGATTGGTATTAATATGCTTGACCTTAGCGATCTGTATTAGTGACAGTGGTTTTAAGACTTCCGCGACATGATTATAAATGTATAGTGGATCGCTCACAATCAGATTTGCAAGAATCGTGAATGGTACAGCTTACGTAATGCAGATAAATGCATATACGTATGTACGAAGGTGGGACAGGCTTAAGATCGTAATTGTTACGCGGGCGTTATTAAGGTCACCAGATAAGCGATGAATTTGGTTGAGGACAATAGGAGCAGAGTAGAAAATGTTGTAGATGGCGCTAGTCTGAGATACCAATAAGACTGTACATAGTACGGCAGGGAACATCATAGTCGACCATGATATTTCGGTTACTTACGACTATACGATAAGCGGTTATAACCTCGAAGTTACGCTTCACGTAGTATAGTTAGCGTAGAAGCACGATACAAAATTAAATAGCACTCTTGGATAAGCATTAATTTTGAAATGATGCTGCGGTATTCGTTATTGCAGGGTAGTACGGCGTTATATAGAAAATGATCCAGTCCCCCTTGGTGCATTTGTCGTGACTTTTTTTTCTTTTCTTTTTCGACGAAATGGTTGCGGCAATTAACCGTTGGGACTTCTGGATTCGTTGAAACAGTCTCTTCCACGGTGAGGATTAAACAACGCGGAAGAGAAAGGATTAAGGGATGCAAGACTTTGAAGCGTAAAGAAAAAACGTGAAAGGCGAAAAAAACGTGGTTTTCCAGAAACGAGAAAAAAAAATCAATAGTAATCATCCCTTTTGTTTGGAACTGGGATAAGGACCTTCGAAAGTGGGACGACTTCGTGGTCGTAATTGAGTCGCGATATTTTATATACATATATGTATACTGCACTTACTACGGCAGCTTGACTGTCGTAGAAGCGTCCTTGCTGCGAAAAAGAAATTATTACACTCGTTTCACGTAATTCCCTTCGCAGCCTTTTAAGGTAATGGATTCGCTACTGCCCTTCTTCAAGGTTCTGACCTACATGTCATTAACGCGAAGGTACGTGATTGCTTTGCAGAGGTTACAGAGTGATCGGACATCTTTTTTTATCTTTCCATTTTTACTCGTGCTTTTAAGCCACCTGCGAAATCTACCCGTGTAACGTTAATGCATTGGCGAGATCTTTCGAAGAATTTTCAGAATCCACCGCCATCATCTTCCCCACCTGGACCAGTCGTTTACCGACTTAATCGCAAATAAGAAAACGTTGAGGGATAAAAGGACTAACTTCCATAACCCTCCTGATCTAACAATCGCTTAGACGAGAGGGGTGGCTACTTCTGGAGTCTCGTCAAGGGAACGAATTTAGAGGATGTTCTCAACTTCTTCGAGAATTTCGATCCATAAAATTCTTCGATCAATGGAATTATTAGACTTTATCATATTTTTATGTCCTATATATAGGTACATATATGTATATCTTACATATCGTCTTCTAGATCGTTTCAATGAAACTTGTCCCTGATACGACGCTTCAGTCACGGTCGCTCGATAGGAACTTCAACCTCAAATAATATCCATCATCTGCCATCGAACCTCAAGTACTGATCCTCAAGATACTTCAGGCCTTACAAGATAGCTAGTTGACGCATGAAGTGCTGAAAGACTTCCTGTTAATTTTTTATATAATTAAATGGGTTGATGTCTACCTGAAGTTTCCTTCAAACTCATCAAGGCTTCTCCTCAAAGATCGACTAAAGTGCATTTCAAAAGCTACGAGTTTCCTTGGGTCCACTGTACAAATGTCTGATACCACGTCCTGCTTCATCTCCCTATTTACCAGTGTTTCTAATGTGTAACACGAGGCACGTGTCAATCTGGTTCACTAAATAAGTTTAGGACCCGTTTTCACGAAGCTACTATAACTTCTGTTAATTTTGCTAATATACAGGGTAACCAACTCTGTTACCAGCAACTATGTCGTCGTGGTTGTCGTCCTGCGGGTGACGGAACGCTTTATCAACTTGTCACTTCTTTATATTGGCATTGCATGCTTTTCTGAGTAATTTTTCATGATCGGCCTCTCGTTAAGTAATGATATACATATATATATAGTATGGAATTCGTTTTACTCTGAATTGGGTTAATTAGTAGCCGCCCTCTGATCTCTTTCCTTATCATTTATACAGATGTATGGTCATCTAATGTACATTAAGGGAGGTTTTCTTTACAGACGTTTTTTTTTTATGTCTTGTACACTTTATGAATGTTCGATATACTTGGTTGAGAACCACCTTTTTTATGTGATCTTTGATGCTTCGACCTCTTTTGATAGTGCTGGACCAGGGAGCTGCACTTGCTACTAACTTCACGTAGGTGATCTATGCCCGGACTCCATCTCCTTCATCAAGCACCTTCAGCTTCGTTATATACATATAGCCAAGCCTGGTTCGAGCAGCAGTTTGAAACTTGTACGCAGATATATCGGTGGGGAATGACTAGGGCTCAAACGGCGCGAAGAACTTTCTGAAGAGTCTCCAAGATATTTTACGTGTCGGATCGGCTGTGTTGAATCGATGCAGTGAATTTTTCACAGGAAATTATTTTTACGCGGGGTTAAGTACGTTTTGGGAAAATAAATTTTAAGTTTATTTTAGACGGGTATGTCTTGGGCTGCTTGAAAAACTTTTAAGAAGCTTCGTGATCGATGTCGTTATTTTTGACACGGTCGCACGTCAAAAATTCATTATCGACAGAGTAATTCGAGTTCTAATGGAAACTTTACAAAATTTGGCTGTTCCTCGTTGAAAATACGCGAAGACAGCCAACGAGTGAACGAGAAAATTTCGTCATATTGTTTTTTTATTTGCTTCCACTATCTTGGCTTTGTTTAAGAAAAAAAACACTTATGGACGTGACAATAGCCAATGAAATAAAAAAAAAAGAAAATTGCATTGTAGCTCAGCGACCTGTTGGAGATGATTGATTACAGGACGATGATTAATTACCAATTAATGACCCACCAGATGCGAAAATCATCATACTGCTTCGTTTATGGCTATTGCTTTCATACTATATAAGAATTCTAACAGCCAGATGGTTCAATTCCATAAATTTCTTTTTCTAAATACCATTCCAAATGGTCCGCTCGAATTAATGTTTTTACAGACTTTCTTCAGTTTCGATATCCATCCCAATGTTTTTCTACTCGGAATCCCGTGCTTCAAAGGGATACTGTACCGTAATTACGTTCATCCCAATTTTACCCTTACCTCATTCTCTATGTCTAGAGCCAGCAATGAAATTTATCGACTCGGACAGTATAAACAACCCTAAAGTGTCTTTGTGTAAATCGAATTAATTTTATTACAATTCTAATCTAAATTCCAGTTTTGTGTTACTGACAAAAACATGGACCATCCCATGAAATTTTGTACGTCACACGCCCAACTTCTTGCGGAATATACAGATGGGAAATTTCATTGGGTAAGACCATGGCACATGTTATATTTCTAACGGGCGGCCACTTTAAAGCCATTTCGGCTATTGTATCGCAAAATCCTTAGACTCACGAGGGTCTCGAAGGGCTCGTAAGGACAGAGACCGGATGTAAGAAGAGGATCCTTGAGAATCCGGCTACACTCTTGTTTGGGTTTTCCTACTCGAGCTAATTAACCTACAAGAACCAGTTATGTAAATATACGTAAGGTATTCAGAAAGCTCGGAGTCTGACATCAGCCTCGTCATTAACTTTAATAGAAGCTCTTTCCTAAAAGCTGCATGTAATTCACAAGAAACAAAAAAGTTATTGATTTAAAATTTGATTGGTTTTGGAAAAGCCCTGGTGGAAATTTGTTGTTCGGTGCACAATTTTTAATTTTTCATAATAGATATGCAATCTGAAATTGTATTTTTTTTTTTGTTCAGAGCACTGCTGTCTTTTATCGCGCACGAAACGCGCACGTCGCTCTAATAACAGTAAAATTCCACAGGGTCTTTCGGAATCGTTGAAAGAATATCTGGCAAAGAAGAACAATTAAATAAGAGATACGATATCGCCTATTATTATCGGATATCGATGGAGCATCCTAGTACTCGACCTCGAGCACAGCCGCCATCCTCAGAATTTTTTTTCCGCCCCTTTTCCCATCGCGATAACCTCGGATACGAATAAATATTTTCCAGGGACACATTTTCCCGATATCCGTCGCAGCGGAGAGCTCGATCGCCTCTATTAAAAATTGCTTCTACCTACCTACCTACCTACCAACCCCTAGTTCGATAGCTACAACGTCGTTGTTCAACATACCAGACCCAAAGTACATATACCAAGTGTGTGTGTGTATATACCATATATATGTATACATATATCAGACGAATTCATAAGATTTTGAAAAGGTAGTATTTTGAAATAACAGACAACCGTACAAGAAAAGCACGCCAAGAGGATGGTCCACGAGAATGGAGGACCATTTCGTCCTGAGTAAGTGGGTAAAAGAAGAAAAAATTCCCAAGACGAATTCCATTTGGCATAAGGGGCGCGGTTCTCGGCGGATTATGTCAGTCGAAGAACGAGGCTCGGGAATTTGAATCGAGATGTTGAAAATTTTTTCCAAGGACTTTCAAGGTCACTTTAATGAATCGTTCCTTGTCCTTGTCTCCGGTTGAATTCAACGACGCGATACAAATTATTCGAATTTAATTGTTCGCTGCAATTTATTCTCAGCTCGCAGTCAGTTTGGCGAAGATTCCTTATAATTAAGGTGCTCGAGCAGACGCGGGACACTGCTTTAGATTAAATTTAATTATACAATCACACTCATCCGTTATTAATTGCATCGGCTGGGTGTCGCAGTACACGATCCTTCCGATATCCCCACCCTTCGTACCTTAATACCGTCACGATCTGGGCTTTTTCTCCATTTCCTCCGGATGAATCTCTGTATTCCTTCCATTTAAGCTCCACTATTGTTTGCAGCCGTCTGGTCGCACGCTGACCTGAACGTAACAGTCGCTATTATTAACGAGCGGG
Source organism: Calameuta pallipes (assembly GCA_030142375.1). Lineage (NCBI taxonomy): Eukaryota > Metazoa > Arthropoda > Insecta > Hymenoptera > Cephidae > Calameuta > Calameuta pallipes. The sequence goes on along the minus strand of JARQSW010000441.1, from coordinate 859,076 downwards.
GATACTTTCTCTTCCGTGTCCCCCCCTCCAGACTCCTCCATTGTTTCAGCCGCGCAACCTCAGCTCGTCCCTACACAATATTACCCGTCCTCCATGAAAAACCAATCCCCTACCCCCAAACTGTATATCTCCCTGGAGCTGCTCTTTTCGCTCACTTTGCAATTTTCCGCAATTTCATTAAAAGCTGTAATTAAACAGTAACGCTCTGCCCATCTGCTGCTTGGCAGGTTAACATCGCACTTTTATAAACTGCACAAAACGTCTGTACACTGGCTGCGGTCTGTTCGTCTTTGTTAAACAAAAAAATTATTATTTCAGTAAACGTTGTGCAATTCTTCTGCCAGTTTACCACACGCTGCAGATATGTTTATTCGTGATATTCAGAGTCGTGGATGCATACAGCTGTTCCACGAGTAAAGGATCTTCCTCGGGGGACTCTTTTACTTTAAATAGTCATAGGAAGATGGCCCCTCCAAAAGGTTCCTTTACTCATGGACGGGACTATACGTGGAAAGACACACGCGTCCCATATTCAGTTTGCCATTTAAGGGATGCACGTGCCAAAATCAACCCCTCTGCAACAGGGCGTGTCGACTGTGACTGTGCGACGAGTGAGTCCTTAAGGCTTGTTCGCATCGTTCGAGAAACAGATAAGAAAAATGACTTGAGTACAATTAGTAGGGAAGCTAACGGGAGCCTCGTGTTCGGCTTTCGACTCCAGTGGGACGAACGAAACGCTTGCGGAGACAGATATGCAGAACTCCTAAGGAATACGGATATTATCAGGATCTTCCTTTTTCTCGTACGTACATGCATAAACGGGAGATGATAAAAATGAATGGTGCGGCCGAACAGTTTAGAATTTTATATGGGACGGATGTAGGAGGAGAAGAAAGGGTACACTGTAGACTAGCGTGGATTCCCATATCGTTCCCTATACGGGATATAATCTTGCGAATGCTCCACATATAGAATGCTTATGTATAAATAACCAAATGGAAAGACGCAAAACTTCGATCGATTTCATACTGAATCTTTTTACACGCTAATGTATATCTGTAGTGATAGCTACCATCGTCGTATCAGGAAGGAAATTCAAAAGGACTGATTTCCATGCATCCCTGGTAATATCCAGATCCTTTAATGGGAAATGCCATAAGTCGAATATTGAAAACCATATTTTTTTGCCAACGAATTCGCTCTCGCCGGACGTAGGTACGTTATTTACGGATTATTTTCCAAGATCCCTCTCACCGCGAAACATTCCTGGAAGTCACGGAATTCCTGCTCGCGTGAATTCTAACTTGGAAAATTTTCCACGTTATATTCACACCTCGCGTAGCAGTCAGTGGTCTCGCGAGCGAGCGTCATGCTCCTTCGCGAAATCGAAACTTTACATAAATCACGATGCTCGCCAGGAGGCCAAACGGCCCCCGCCGTAAATAAGATAATTTGCCGACTGTATAATATAATAAAATTCCCTTAACGTCAGACACGCAATATAAATCTTGTCGTTGCGTTTAAACACAGTGTGACTCGGTTAAACCATAGACGCGGAGCATGGTTAACCCTCCTGACAGCCCACTCGATCACGCAAGAACATAAACACATCAATTTAACCCTGATGTACTTCCTATGTATAATAATAACGGCTCGAACCAGCCTTAGGCAGTCATTACAGACCATTACGAAATCGTTGACTACTGGCCTTTATGCTGTCCCTTATGCTACCGCGTGCAGTGTTTACGCGTACGGAGAAAAGGTTTAGATTAAAGAAAAAGATAAATCGCTATAATATGTTCACATAAAAAAAATAATAATAAATATCGACAATCTCTTATCTACTCTCATTTATCCTCCTTACCATTGTACACGTATCCCGCATTCCAGAAATCCTGACGACGAAGATTAATCGAGATATACGGTTCTATGGAGGATGAAGACTCTTTGGGAAGTGCTGAGTGAAGAGAAAAAAATAAAGGGAAAAATACACATATACGATGGTGGCATAGTTCTCCCTGTGTTTATTGTAAAAAGTCTAAAGGGCAGTAATAAAGACTAAGGAATTAATTCCGAGTCTTAATAGAGGTTGGACTCGCAACTGCATAATTAGTCGCGAGGAGAAATAGAGAGGAATTTGTTTGTGGGTGTATTAGAATTCAAATGTAATTACGTATGTATTTACGCAATACATATATATATATATATAGATTTATATATACCATTGGGAATCTAGATAGAAGTACTAAACTATACCTAGAACCACCCGGTACATGGTCAGACAGCTCGGAATTAGTCTATGCGCTCAAACTATTATTCATGAGTGAATCAATAGTTGAGCTATATGTGTATATACTATATATAATCTAGCTCATGTGATGCCTACAGTGTATGTAGTATATAGCATCACAGCACATGCCAAAGAGAGTTCTAGTAGAAACGAAGAAATCGTATTGATCCCCGTGTGCATTAATCGTGCGATAATACATGCACGTTGAACGTGTACCGGGTTCGTTAAGGATCCATACACAAGGACAATGACGATACTCCTGGTAATCCAGCTGTGCGTAAATATATGTTCCCAGACGAGGCAGGATTAGCCGCGGAAGCCGAGTCGAAGAAACCCGAGGAACGTACCGACGAAGAGAAAATGGCCTTGCTCGGACGTCCACGTTTAGGTGAAGTATCCAAGGCTCAAATAAGGATCAAGGAGTCTAAGGAATTCAAGAATACCGTCGATAAGTTAGTGCAACGAGCCAACGCTTCGATACTCCTTGGTACGTCTAGAAATTCAAGAACCTCTAGGCCCGCATGCTTCTATGGCTTCTGCTTGCGCCTTTGCTGCATAGGTGAGAGTGCATTAATAATATCATTTTAATTCCTCCCGTATCGACTCTCTCGGTCTCGCCCTTGTTGTCTTTATGTCGATCCGTGTCTCTTTGTCTTTGCGTGACTGTATATCTCTTTTTTTTTGTAGATGTACAATTGTTTTCAATCTTTAGTACAATATTTTTCAATGTATGTAAATATATTTAAACACCGAGTCATTTTTATACGGATACGACCCCCCGTATACGGGTACTTCAATTATTTGGATTCACCCGTTCTATTGTGTAATAGACGGGTTAAGCGTATTCATTGTCACTTTTAAAATGGCTATTTTTTTCCAGGAACAATGGATCGAACAAACGAGCACCTTCGTTCGTTTAGTAATTTTTCTATTCTCTTTTTTTCTCATTGATATATAATTTTATATGTCTGTCTCTAGATTCGATGATGCTTATACGTATAGGTACGTTTAGCACGTACCTATTCGTGTACGAGCATTCGAAAATTTCAACAGCCTAATCCCGATCAGTTTTTTACAATAATCAGAGTATACGAAGCGGGTATGTAGGTTGGTACTTCTGGATGTTATACGGTACCATAACTACGAGAGCAACCAGGTGAAAATCTTTAGTGCTCGTTTACTCCCGTGCCGTGAAATCCTATTATCCAGGCACTGGTAAGCTCCTCGTTGCCATTCCTCATTTCTTTTCCTCCGTCACTTTTTCCCGTTTCCTCCTTCCACGTCCCTTCCAGCATGACCTCGACAAGACAGGAGGGTGATGGCATTAACATTCACGCAGGAGAAGGTGATCGAAACTTTGTATTCTGAGCTAAAAAAAAACATGCTTGTCTCTCAAGGAATCTTATTAGGTAACCGATATCACTTTCGAAACTCCTTTAACGATTAATCGTAACAGTCTTTAATTTCGTCAGACGATCCTTCCTGGTCGTAAAGATAACGCCTGACGAGTGAGAGAGGGGTCGTTCGGACTTATTCAGAGAGTGTCGGTAGTATCAGCTTTATTAAAGCAAACCCTTTTGTTTGGTAAACCCCTTTATATTTTACGGACATCCCTTCTAAAAAGAAGTACGAGCAACGCTCGAGCTACAACCTACCGGCCGAACTGAGAACTACTGAACCGGAGACCTCCGCTTGACTTTCTACACTTTTCTCATTGATAAAACGTTCTCCGAGGGATTCGCCCGAGGCTCGATCTTCCGACGCGTTGGGGGTGCTTTTTTTCCTCTCAAAAGTCGGAAACTCCACTGGCTTTGAATTGACAAACGACATTTTCCACGTGCTTTATTTCTATATATATATACAGAATATATATACAGAATTCATGTATGTATATATATACACATGAATGCATGCAGGACTTTACTAGGAAGTCGCGAATGCATAACGACCTCGAATACAACGTGAAAGAATTTTTCTTGGTTATCACTCAGGGTTACGCGGTCATCAATATGATTGAGATGACGAGGAGTTTCGATTTATTCGTAAGATCGAAATAGGTAGACTTGGAATTTTTTATAGTACTGGAGACATAAAATGCTTGAATAGTAACGGACCTCGAGATCATGTACAACACGATTGTCTCGTATCCTATACCGAGTAAAGGACTCAGGCGTTACTCACAATCAGTAACGCTGAAAGAAGTTGAATATTCCTCACACGATGGTTAAAGGAGAAAGAGAGTCGTTAAGGAATCATTAAAATTGTATTGTTTGCGTAATTTGCATGGAAATCATTTTCTTAGTCTTCCCATTCGCATCTACGAAGGTACATAGTTCATACTCGCAATTGTGATGCAAGATATGCGATAATATTTGGCTTTACGTTAGTTGAAGATTGTATATGTTTTTTTTTAGTTTTTTTTTTTTTAAATTAACCTTGAGTACCTCGAGCATCAAGCATTATTTTTTATCCCCGTGTAAACGGGCTTCCCATTGGTATTTATCGAGTGATCCTCGAACCGATAACGTTCATTGTTTCTCCCTAAAATTCATTTAATTCAAAGTGAGATTACGCGAGAACAATACCACGCTGGTACTATGCGAACGAGGGAAGTTTAAAAAAAATTCACCAGTGATTTCCCTAGTGATTTATCTTTTTGTTCTGTTTTTTAAACCAACGATCAATACCCCGACCCTCTATTGAACGACTTCGCTGATACAATCCTATCTTAGTTTCTTATACGATATTAAATTCATACCAAGCATAGCCTCGCTATTTGAGATTTCAAAAACGCGGCCATTATACATATATACATAGATTCATCTACCGGAAGGATATAAAGACCATGGTACCAACCTTTACAATGTCACGTAAATATCGAGCTTGGTAACCAATTTGATTTCGATTCTCTGCACGTCTACCGAACGTTCTATTACATCCTTTGCATTTATTCGTCGATATGTCATTACTACTGTCAGTCATATTAGTTATCGAATCCTTCGCTCCTCTGTGTACATTACGTAGCATTACCTCGTGTCTGTATGTATACGCTGTTTATACGGAGTTATCGCTAACGAAGCTGTTTCCTTAGCTAAATGCTGTTACATACCGTAGAATGTACAGCGGTTGAAGGCGAATTTGCAATTATTCTGTGTAAGAGCGTATTTCAATAGGTAGCTTCTATAGTAAGTATTGTATGCTTGCCGGCGAGTCAATTTGCTTCTGCGCATTGTATCTGAAGAGAGACCTTGAGCTTCGAACTTTTCAGTGGTTTGGTATATCGATTGGACAGTTTGCTATCTGTTTCATTGTTTTTTCTTTGAGTTTACGTGAGACTATAAAAAATGTAAGAAGTCACTGAAGCTCACGGACTTTAAGGGACGAATCATTGAATTTAATCGAGAGATTATATTTGTAAACTCTTATTAACCCCCTTCGGAAAACTTTGCCAGCATATTTTTGGCTGTCTCCTCATTGACATTTCGGACGCTGTTTTATGACAGGTGTGGAATTACTTGTTATCTGTGACACGTACATATACAATACTTATATATGTATGTATTATATCCTAACAGCATGCACTATTTTTGTGACGAGTATTAATCGCCTTTGTAATTAACATTACCTTAACCCTTTTTCGAGCTTGTTTCTATATCCATATGGCGTGTGCATTTGAGTGATGATTCGTAAAGGTGTCACGTGTGTTTTACTTTATTAATGGAATTGTAGGTACTAGTTCCTGGAAGGAACAATTCACGGAGGCTCTCACTGTCAGCGGAGGTGATGAGGATGAAGCTGAGGAAGGCGCAGAACCCAGAGTATCATCCCCGTCGCCAGCGGATTACCTCATGCACTCGCTCACGATCTTCTGGAAGGTTCTCTTCGCTTTCGTACCGCCTACTGGTACGTTTAATATATCCTTCTAAGGTGCATATTAGCGTTACTTTGGAAAACTAGGTACACTCAACGTGTACTTGTGAGACTTGACGCATCTCGTCAGCAAGAAATATGACTTTGAGGTGTTGAAACTCGCGTGGAAGCAGGTCGATTAGATTTGGGAGATCGTCGGCTTTCGTTTTTTATGAAAAATATATGTACAGAAATTTCTAGGTGCTTTGACGTACCTCACCGAGGAGAAATGTTTTGAGCATTAGCAGATTCCTGATTCCTGATTACACATAGTTACGTACCTCAAAGGTGACCTATTACTATACTTTGACCATTACCCAGAATAGCGTAAAAGCACGTAAATAAGATTCTTGAAAGTATATCTAAAGTTCAGGATGAAGGGTGTCAAAAGAATAATATACCAGGTCCCCTATAGAAGGGGAGCACTAGTTCGAAACACGTCGTGGCATTAAAAAAAAAAAGTCAACTACTTAGTTAACAGAGTAGCCCAGTTTGCGGTTTGGATCGATAGAGTCTTCACGTGAGGAAACTACAAGGTAAATACGACGGAAACCTGAAGTTGATAACGTGACGAAAGCAAGGGACGACACTTCGTTTGCTGGAGAGATCAAAGATGATGTAGAAAAGATATTTTATTCCGTTTCGCATTGGATTTAGAGCCTAGGGAGAAGATTCATAGGATTGGTCCTCGACCTTCCGCAGGAGCCAATGACGAACGTGCGAGTTACGCTGAATCGAGTAAATCCGAAAATTCCAAGCCAGTGCAGGAACCGTTGAAAATGATGGTAGCTAGTTGAAACTCAGTGACATCGTTCTAAAGTGGCTGAGCGTAGAATTACCAGACTTCGGAAGACTCAAGCAATCTGATTACAGTATAACGTTCAGGCGTTATTGGAGTTACTCAAAATACTCAGTAGGCGGATTATACCCCAGCAGTTAAGTCTACTTTTGGAAACTCGACATCGGATCTTCGATGGAGTTTTCCCACGTACGATGCTTTGTAATACAACACAGATCGTTAACTCAGCATGGCGGCTGGCCATAAGCTCGAGGTCGACCACCGAGGGTCAAGGTGTTCACTGTCGACGTGAACCTTGCAGTAAATATCGATTGCAACTGTCGTATTCAGAGTAATTACTTTTTAATGCAGTTGACATTTTACCGGCATTATTAAACTGAGTTTCTCAGTTTCTCATTTTTCACTATCGCATTCCATTCGGAATATATGGGCTCACGTGTGTACAGACTCTGAACTGTGCTCACCCTATTTCTTTATTTAGCCTACAATGAGGCAGTAAATGAAACTACCTACGTCAAGGGATACCGTATAACTTAAGGTCAGTCGATTTTGCACGTGTCACTTCCATGTTTGTTGTATTACATCAAGCGCTTTTCGAACCTTTAAAAGCTCTATATATTGGACCGTCTCGATGTCAACGAAAAGAGCTTTGAGAACGCAGCTGCTCATTACAGATACGAAGACTACTAGTTTACAGTCTGGATTGTCTAGAATTCTGAACCTCTGCGGCTCGAAGTTGGCCCTCGATAAAAGCTCGAGGGGTTAAAGGGAATGTTCCTGACGCACCCTAGGGTAATATTCGGAGAGGACCAAACGGGTGGGCTTGCAGAAACTTTTTATATCACATAAAAGAAGCATATATATATATAGTATACATATATATTCCATAAATTTATATCTATACCTATAAGACTGTCAATTCTGCAACGTCTTTTGAAGTCTTACCGCATCTGCATTTTCGAAAAGAAATTTTATCTCTTAAATGGCTATCCTGTCGATTGCAGTAATTGCGGTTGCAATTCAAGACCAGATTTAAAATTTATTTATATCAGAGTCTCCCTATAGGGGGTCGCGCGTATCCTTGTTGGTGGCTTTTAAAAAAGTGAATGCAGGGTAGAGCCGTTGGTCTTAAATGAGCTTTAGGAATAATGGCGCTGATATGAACTCCGGATCGGGCCGCTCTTGAAACTCCTAGAATATTATCTTAGAGCAGGTTGCAACCAGAGGATGAGAATGGGATTTGCGACGCTCATTGTCTACTCCATGGACTCGCGCCTTCCCTTAAGCTCCAAGGCATTACATCCGCATCCTTCCTGCCGTGCACTTACAAACCAGACCTAACATCTCCTTATCCTCTGCCGCACCTAACTACACCTAACCCACCTTGTCCTCCGTTTCCTTCCGCCTATTAAGCGCTGACGCTAAAGCCTTCGGGATAATTAATCTAGCCTGGCATACAACGAGGACGTGAGAAGTTTTCCCTAGCGTGTGTTTTATTTTACCATCGTTGCCAGAACCTACTGGAAAGAAGTAAATAAGAAAATTTTAATCTACCCTAAATACCGTCGATACATCAATTTGGATTTGATAATAATCTAGCGTTCTTATTCGTTCTGGCACGCGTTACCGTGTTTCTTTTTTTCTTTTTACGTCGCTCTAATCGCGTAACTTCGCGGTAACGAAAACTACGTTATTCTGACACACGTGTGGCTTACCGGAGTCGTAATACTATCCGAACAATCCTGGATATCAGGCTTAACCAGATGCAATAGCAATAACTCGTACTGAATTTATACGCGTCTATCGTAGCCAAAGGATGACAGGTGGTTACTCTGTCACTTGGATACTCGCTTATACGCATGTACGCATACCAACAAGATATCCATAAACATAAAGTCTCGGCGTATAGAATTCACCGAGGAATATGGGATTCCATGCTATTTATGAGATACGACAAAAGATACACGTGTATGGTCATTTTGCATACAGTATGTGTATCCAAGAAATGGTACTCTTGCTTTGCACGGGTAAGTACTTGTACGAAGTTTTAGAAAAAAAAAAAAATCTTACGTATAAGTGAAAAGTATGTATACAGGTATACATGAAAAATATAAAATCTCTCGTAATGGACCGTCCACAAGAGGCTGCTTGGTAAAGATTAATACCGTTGAACTTTTAGGAAGGAAATTTTCTTACTCACCGCATCCCCTCTGACTCTTTTTTTTTTCTTTTTCAAACCTTCACGGCATCACGGGATACGACGATGGCGTAAAGTTAGACATGCGAAGAGACCAAGTCGCTTTTCATGAAAAGCAGTTGTCGAAGGGGCAAAGTAGTGATTGATTGATTTGATTCACGTGCCCGGAGGATATGCGCACCCGCGCCCTGTTATTTCTGCCAATAATATCAGCATGGCGTCTGATTTTAAGGTGGTTGCACACTTAGCGCCTATCTATTTTCTCGTATAGACGCATCACGGGTCAAAATCATCAAGGTAGATTGTATCCCGCGTCCCATATGCGTTTGCAGCATCTGCCTCTAGTTCACCGGCCGTGTTGACAAGAGACAGAAACACATCTGCAGGAGCGAGAGACTCTCGATTCCGCCTCGTGCAAATTACCATACTAATTTTGGAGCCCTGGTATATATCAGTCACTGTTGAATTTCATCGACGACCTATTACCCACAGAATTACTCAACGATTAACGAATACTTATCACTCGCCGTTATTCTATGAGAATATTGATAATGGAGAAGAATTTTACGTTTTTTTTTCTCCCACCGTTTTTCTCCCTTGAAAATATGACGACTCGATATCCTCGCAATTTTCCGTGCTAGTTTTTCAGCTGGTGCACGTGCAGCATGTTAAATCCCACAAAGCACTGGCAATCCCGATGTATAAACAACGAAACATATATATATATATATGTATGTATATAATAGCGTGCAGATAGAACGACTGTGAAATAATAATCGCAACATAGCCACCGTTCGAGCTCATATATATCGGGTGTCCTCAATATTTAGGTAATACCAGTCGACACCGAGAAAATAAACATTTTTACACGGTTTTCAACCGGTGATGTTTCGGTGAATATTTTCCGAAAATTTTTTCTCAAAAAATGTATACGCTTGTGTTGACTTTCGCTCCAATCCCCTTTTTCTCACATACGATTACGTACGTATACAAGATTGCCCGTAGCTACAGCCTTTGGACGCCTTAGAAATTGTAGAGCCGCTATACGTAAAGCTTCAGAGGTACACACTGTTACGCGGTACAATACGAACGAAAAATAATTAGCTGTCTTCCTAGTTTTCTGCCTGTGTGTCGTTATTCTTGCCCTTTGAACGTTTTCATCGAAATGAAGTTTTCCACTGTGGGTATGTGGTACACGAGACTCTTTTCACGGTTCTTTCAAAGTGTCTCCAGGGCATCGGGAGAGCCTTGAGCTTTTCTACCTTTTCTTTGCGCCTGCCAAGGCACTGCCTGCCTGCTGACGCCCACTGGTATCCATGCAGTATACTAGATACATTGTTACTGCAGAGTGAGTATGTGGAGTGAGAAGAAGAAGGCCTATAGAAGAAAGCTGAATAGGAAGAAATATCGAAGGAGTAAGAGTTCCAAGGTTACATATGTATACGAGGATCAAGCCTTTTTGATATACAGGTCGTTTCAGAAATATAAGTATCCGACATTAAGATTCTGGATACAAGCTGGGTATCCCACGACGCTTTACTTATATCGGCAGGAGATTACATTCCGCGTATAAGTTTATAGCGCTTTTTCAAGCGATGGAAGTAAAATTAGAAAAATGATACTTTTTTATGGTACGAAATATCAACTTTTTGCGACTCGAGCTTTTCCAACGAGTTTCTCTACGCGCGACCCCAGATGGGATAAATTTTTCTTTTCTCTTGTCTAAGCAGAATTTGAATCGGTACCTAATGCGCCCTGGCGTCCTAGCGACGTTCGACCACTGGAAAGAAAAATTTCAATTTTATCTCTAAACCTGACACGCGCTTTAACCACTCTACGATCGATCCTGTCGATATCGACCTTGTCAGAGGCTTTCTGACCCAGAGGGGTGATGGACAGACACAATGGACCAGGCTGGGTTTATTTGCAAACAGTTTCGCCAATGTTCACGTACTCTCGCTCCTGACGATTAGGGGTGGATAGACCAACGAAGTATATAGTTGTTCTATTTCCCTTTTTACACTGTATACGCTATCCACCCTAATCTACCGTCAAACTTTGTCCGACCTATATTAGACGTAACCACTTTCACCACGTGATAACAGTTAGCCGCTGCTGAGTACCTGAAAGCGCATGCAGACCCAGACGAAGTTTGAAAATTCGGAGAAAAGCAATTTCGGTATTCAGTCTATTCGGTGAGAGGAACTTTATTTTCTATTCAAGTATTACACAACAAATCAGACTTTTGTTTTCACGATTTTTAAAAGCGTCACAGTAGTCTCGGTAAAGTCCCTTGTTGAAAAGCCCAGGCCCAAGGAAGCTTCCAGTTTAATCGAGAAGGAAAAAGAAAATAAATAAGCCAGGTAACTCGAGGGAGATAAGCTTTGAATCTTTATTAGGATCGTCACACGACGAATCATTTCGTTTTAACGGGTAGCGTCAGCTTCTCTGTCTCTGAGTTTGTGTAAGCAAACGACTAATTGCACACACACACACACACACACACAAACACACGCGCGCGCGCACGCACGCAATGTTTCCGAAAGGCCTCAAGCTTTTCCCGGTGCGAAGGCACCGACGGTAGTTTTACCTCTCGTAAAGCGTCCAAGCTTTATCCTTCTGGCAGTTTCAATTTCCCGTGGACGACGGGACAAAACTACCGTAAATTCCGGATAGTCGATGGGAAGCGCTCACGTGCTTGATACATTAAGAACTTTACGGAGACCACGAAGCCATCGGCCATCGTACGTAAGGCAGCATGTATGACCGTAACCTAATCTAACTTATATGTATTACAAAATATATCTATATATTGTATACATATAACTGTATAAGTATAGGTATATAATTTTTACGTTTTCTTCATCCAGAAGCGACCGTGCATCGGTTATGTCTAACGCGATGAATTTTCCCAAGTGCCAAAAACGCCAAGAAATGGCGTGTTCGCTTGGTTTCCTGGCCGGCGGAAAATATCGACACGGTCAGTTTCCTCATAATGACTTTTCGAACTGGGAATCCATCTCGATTTATCGAATCGAAGGAATCTCGAGGGTCGAACGTCAATTAGTGAGGTTACAAAGTAAGAAGGGTTGGTCTCTCTCCTAGGTTGGTCAGTGGACGACCGGTCAGTGAAAAATTGCTTGAACTTTTTTACTCTCTTCTTTCTCATCTCTGTTTCCAACAAGCATTCTAGCGGGCTTCCACGTTTCTATGGCAACCAAAGTCGTTCACTGTTCACACTGTACTCTTGGCTGTCGCGTTCGACCCTGAAGAAAGAGGAAAGATGGTTAAGAGACTTGCGAAAGAAAAAAAAAAAAAGTACCGAAGGAAGAACTTCGTCCGATGACCTACAAACGTAGTCAGAAACTAAGTAAATATGATAAAAACATGAGAAAAGGAAAAACAAAGTTTATTTCGTTTAAAAAGAAAGGGGTAACCAAAATATATTTCAAAAAATCAATCTCTTTTCAAAATATTAGATCCGCCATTTTATTCTATTTATATCACTCGCAAAGCAGCATTGTCATAATTCCTACTATGTACCTGATAACGAGCGACACAATGCCCTCATAACAAAACCTTCCTGATGCATTCTTATGCGTTCCTATTGTTACGAATTTAATTTTAACAACAATTTAACTATTCTCTATCGTCGTCCAACTTCTTTTCTCGGCTTCAAGTAATCGATAGTAATGAGAATATCCTCGCTGAATTAAAATACGTCGTGTCTGAGGTATTCTATTCTATTATTTATTCGACTCACGGTGAGGGACAAGAAGGACGAAGGGGAATACCAAATCAGGATAGATGCACCGGGTGCATTCAAGGATGCACCCTGCAATTCCTGCAAGGATTTAATCTCGCCAAGGATATTCTTGTACCAAAAGTACCAAGACTGTGCTTGGTGGTTAGAGGACCGCAAGTGAAAGGTTACATAGCATGTATCTTGGTAATATATATAGCTATATAGAATGATTTCGTATATAGACACATCCATACATATATACACCACACATATCATACATATATACACACACACCTAGTATATAAGGTGAATCAGGCTCAAAATGGGTATGAGAAAATTCAATGCCTCAAGCGTGTACACACCGACCAAGCGGATTTAGGAACGTTTCTGCCCACGTAGATGGTACACGTGCTTTGCGGTTTCTGCTGAATTTCACTAAGAATTATGGGACGTAGGATACCGTTAAATCCTTTTCCTGCGTAATATTCGTCCTCGCCATTTATCTGAGGTGCCAGACGCTCGGTCCATTATCAACGGAGTGATATAAAATAATGGTCTTTGGAGGGATTGATAGATTTTGAAAATTTCTTAAGAGATTATTTTGATAAAAGATTTTTCTTTGATAAGTTCTTCATGAATCTAAGTAATATGTTATCTTATCGAATATCTTGAACTATACCGAGGATTTAATGTTTATTTTTTTATTTTCCTAAGGATATTTATGGAAGATTTTGTGTACCGATGTTTTCCACTGAACTATTTACGACTGCAGACATTTTGAGGCGACCATCTGTAAAAGCGACGGATAGGAGCTACGAGCCGCAAAATCAGGACAAAACGAAAGACAGGAGAAATTGTGGAAAGGACGACTGTAGGGAATACCAGGAACAACGTGGTGGACCACTTCCTATGCATCGGGTTGTGTGTCACGCGTGAGCCCATAATTTCTGAAACGGAAGCAGGTCACGTTTGCATGACAAAACTGACTACCTCGTTTGCTAAATATACATATATAATACTTTAATCGTGTGAAATTTATGTTTGAAAATTCATCGGTGCTTAAAAAGTACACGTAACGTCCCAGTCTTCATCGTTAAAAATAATTTGCCTTGCACTAAAAAATCACGTTATCATGAACGTAGAAATTTAAAAAAATTACAGTCAAACTTACTCCGTATTAAAAGTTTGCTTTCATCGGTACAATTTATTTGTTTTACGAGGATTCATGTATTTAGGAATCGATCGATAAACTCTGAGGGTAAATTGAAGGAAACGTCAAATTTATGAGAGGGGCTCTACTTAAAACTAGTAACTAGTAGCGAAGTTGGGTTCTTAGATGGATTCAAGAGGAATTTTGAAAAAATTTCAACTGTATTGCAATATCACGTAAAATATCAATCCAGTTTGCCTACCATCTAGACTATCTGCTCTGTTTATTTTTATAAAATTTTAAGACAACCTATTCCGTCTACGAAACAGTCAAATAGCAGCACAGACTGATTATTTAGAGGACAGTAATCATTCTCGGTCCGAAGGTAAATTCTTACTGGGTTCGTCATCGGCTAATACCTTCCTCCAAGGTGCTAATCTGCTACTAGACCTGCTTACCATTACCGTTCTCCTTTCTGCGTGCATCCTGAGTCGAATAGAATGATTCCCATCTAGGCAGGATAAACCCTGACAAGAAATTACGGTTGCGGAACCAGTCGCTACTCTTAGCAGCGCTGATTAATCAAACCTACTAACCAACCTAGGTTGATGGTTCCCAACCACGAAGGCCTGGTTTACAGGGATTGGCTACGTATTCCTTATTAGACATTGCACAGGTCAGTGGTTGCCAAATCGCGTTAAACACTACAACTGATTCTGTTTAGTTTAGTTGCAACACTTGTCGAGTGCTCAACGTATCTACTCCCACTTGATAAAATAAGGACATCAAAACAATTTGAAAACACATTAAAGAACTCGGAGAACCACTGACCTAAAGAATCTATGGCTTCCTCCCTTTCAGCGTCTGACAATCTATCGACTTTAGCGCAATACACGTAATTATTGACAGAGTTCACAAGACATAGAATTGACGTTGAAACTTCGTGCAAGCGAAAAAAGCACTGTTCGATAATAATTTCTTTGACAGAAAATATAACCTCGTTATGAGTCTTTTTTGACCTATGCATATTACTCAAACGATACCGCGAGGGTTCTCAAAAGCTCGCACCCTTCGTATTTTCTGTTTCGCCCTCGACATGCACGTGCATTGTAAAGAGGAACAAGGGGCTGGAGAATAAGAGTTGGCGCTGTGAGTAAAGACTCACTTTGACTCTGAAAATTGCTTTAACGAATCTTTTCAAGCGTCTCGGAGGAAACTCCAGAGCTCAGTCCGCGGTACCAGTACTCCAGTCAACAACCACCAGGGATACCGGTTCTTTTAAAGGCCTAGTGGACAACCTGTTGATGATGTTGACTATGTTACAGATATCGCCGGTGGATACCTATCCTTTGTCGTGAGCATATTCGGCATCGGAGTCGTCACTGCAATCATCGGCGACGTTGCATCCTACTTTGGATGCACCCTGGGCATAAAGGATTCCGTCACCGCTGTTGTCTTTGTCGCCCTGGGTACCAGTATTCCTGGTAAGTCCAAGTACCAGCAATGAATCTGTAATATCGACAGCTGCAATCTGTCAGTGGCTAATGCGATTTCGCATTAACACGTCAGGATATCCCTTGCTAATTAACGGAACCACTAATTGCATATGGGTCACAGCATAACGTATCCTGATACCTCGTGAACAGAGAGACATTTTCATTAAAGATTTTCCTGAAAATCATGGCAATCCTGGGACATCCTGACATTTATAATAGTATTTATTCTTAAATAATTTATCGAAACAGTAAAATTTTTAATGGAGCATATTCGTTTTTACTGGGGTCCAGTGGTAGTAATTTTTTTAGTTGAAAACGTAGCCAGTAAAGCTCTACTTTATACCTTGTTTAATTTATAAGCTTGTCTAAGAAAGCCAAATTATAACAAGTGCTGTACTACACTTTATCGTGTAATTCATTGTTTTGTAGACAGAAAAAAGGCAGTGGACTCCCGTGGATCTTATTAGGGAATTATACAATTTTACGGTGTCATGATAAGTCATTTCTCTACTATTTTTTGTTCCGTAATATTTAAGTGATGCTAGTAGATTAGCGATGGCGCACATTATTCGCTTGTTTGCAGCAGTACCTACGTTTTTGAGATATTTTCAGTACTCATTTCCGACTTTTTGAATTCTCTCTCTTAGCTTCTGTAACGTATTTTTTTCTTAGACCCGATACCGATAGCGAAAATCCGAGAACGATAATCTGCGAGATCCAACCTACGTTACCTTCGTCCTTCGGCGGAGGATATGGTTGATACGATTAAGGGCAGGAGAGGAACCTCCTGCCTGAGTTAAGGATGTGGTGCCCAGCTGTCGCCCGATGCCCTGGGGAAGCGG
>JARQSW010000441.1:813528-842548 GCA_030142375.1 Calameuta pallipes | reverse complement strand
AAGAATTGGCTGGCGCCCGCCTGGCTTGCGGATGCATGAACGAAGGGTGGACGGACGAAGGTAACGTAGGTTGGATCCCGCAGGTTGCTGGAGTCGCCTTGTGACCGTGAGTTGAAAAATCACGTCACACTTCATATAAGGATATTTTTAAACGTCTATACCGTATACCTTCTGCTGGCATTAAAAATGCCTTATCGGTGAAGGATGATATCCTAGCCACGATATCCTACGGTCCCCGTTTTTCAAGGTTATTTTTTACCGTGATTTCACGCGAGAAATTATTGACAATTCTCTCTGTGTATCGCTTTATTATCTGTCTCCGTTACTCCCAATATGTCTCTCACATTTAATCTCTCACATTTAATCTCTATGAAAATAACACAGCGAAAACAGGAGCGCCAGACCGCAAAAAGGGACGAAGCGGTCGAGCAAAATTGCCTGTCAAACCGGAAACTGTCAGGTGACGGTGAAAGGGGTCGTTCATCCATTTGGATGTTTCCTGTCCGATCCTCTCACCCCGTGTCTCTCCTCACCTTTCGCACTCGAATGTCACTAAAGGAAGTGACGTTGCTCCTTATAGATTAGACATACATATCTATCCTTCCTAGAGACACGGTAGTAAATCTGACACTGATTTTAGTACAAAGGTAGTAAGAGTAACTATCACTACGATCTACAGTGCTTTCTCAAAAGTTCTCATGGGGCCATACATTTTTATCGGTTTTATGGAAATATTTTGTACAGGCATAAGTTACTCAGGAAAAACATTTTCAGAACGCTTACAAAAGCGCATGAGGGTTATTTGCTGGATAGCGCTTTAGGTGTTCGTTGCCCAATACACTCGGGTCCATTAATACCTAAAACATACATCGAACATTTATGACGAGCTTGAAACTTTAGCTTGCATATAGCTGCTACAAAATTTGCTCAACTAGTTATTTTCACATAATTTTCCTATGTAAATATAAGAGAGGTCTATTCAGTTTAAGTGTATCCGTTAAATTTGACAGCTCACGCGAAAGGACTGTTGATCAGGAACAGCTCTGGCAGACCTTTGGCGCGCTTCCGGTACTTGCTTTTCAATTTCAATTGGACAATAGTGAGAATGTGAAATGCTAATATACATTGGAGTATTAAATTATATCTGTTGAATACTATGAAAATTTACATACGTCGATTTTGAAGTGCTTGGCTCACGCGAGAGGAAGTTTCGAATGTGTAGACCTTTGAAACGATTTGAAATATAGAGATAATCCAGAGCATCCCTTTGATCGTCAATTGTGAGTCTCGTTATCCGTATGTCTTTCTCTTGCGCACGTAAACAGCCATAAGATCTCTAAACTGCTCGGTTGATAAATCTGCCATTTCGCGAGTCAACATTAAAAACCGATATTCACGTTGCTAACTTTGCTCGAATTTGGCTTATACGTTGGATTCCGTCAAATATTGTCATACTGTAGATACATAACCAAGTCAGTCATTGGACGATTGTCAAATTAGACTTTTGTATTTGTGCCGCATAGCCATGTGCAACCGCGAAAGAGGCTGATATGGTAGTTGGGGACGGGTAGGGTGGGTGGACAGAGGGGGAGTATAAAATTGTGTATTTAACCAGAGGCAATAATCGAGATAGGTAATTACCGTTAATATCGCGCCCAGGGGTGTAGTAGGTTAACGGCGAAGCACCAGGGGACCAGGGAATCAGAGGGCGAGAAGGAGGGAGCGGGTAAACGTCGCGATGCTGGCGTCGGACAATAAAAAGGATATGCCGTAGGGTAAATTATAACGCGGCCACGCGTTAACGGGGACAGCGCCATGAAATGGAAATGAGAATTCAATTCGATAAAGCGGCTGGGAATGATTTAAACCGGTGTGCTCGGGCGGCAGCAGCGCGTTTAATAACGGGTGACGTTGAAGTTGAGAGCCTTCGTGTACTCTTGGTTACAGATTTCAATTTTTCTTTTTTTCTAATTTCCTCTCCTGGCTCTCTTCACTCTCATAGGGATGCTCGAATCGAGCGCAATTAAGCAGAAGCTAACGGGAGGTTGACGAGTAGCTCTGAGCTTGGGTTCTTTCACATATCCCAACTGCAAAAGGCACACCGAGGCCATTTTACATAATTCCACGTGCGCCAACAAGAGGCCGCGTTTTCATCTGAATTAGTTCGCTTGTACATTTTTAGAAAGGAAGAAGAAGGGAGCGAATGGAAAGTTCGTGAAAGTGGACTAAAGGCAATTGTTTGTGTGTCTGGGGAGAACGAGGAAAAGCAAGCGAAGAGAAGAGGAGGGTGGTATCAAAGTAAAGAAAAAAGGATTCGAGGTTGAAAGGGGGAGATAGGGATGATTTTTGTCAGGGATAAGAGAAATCTTTTTTTATCCAATAAATTTCGATTTATTCATGTCTAGCCAATATCGTAAATGCTGCCATAAAGATGTCAGTTATGCCATGATTTTATATACCACGGACATTGATAAATAACGAGCTATATGGTTATCCATGAGTCAGGGCAGTTCCCGACTTTTAATATGGCATTGATTTTAGGGCTTATAGCCTCCTACGTCCTTCCTCTTCTTACCTTTATTATCTCATCGCTGAGTTCCGGAATGATTAGAAGAGAGAGAAAAGGTTACGGGCGAGCTCGCGAGATAACGGGAAGTCTAGCTGGGAAATAATTTTTCTTTAAGGCCACTCGTCGGCACTGACGACATTTTCTTAACGATATCGGCAACTGCACGGGGAAATGAGCTTAAAACCGTGGAGGAAGAGTAAACCCGCCTTGAAATAAATTGCCTGACGACGACTGCGTTCCTCTCGATTACCAGGACGCTGTTGGTCCTTATCCCATATCCCCCTTTCTCTTCTGTATGATATCTTACGCGTGTTTAGTCCGAATCGATAGGGTAACATAACCTCTCAGTTTTCGTATCTCGAACACCCGACGTGGTTCTCCTTGACGTTTATCGGTTGACAGGAGACAAGTTCTTCCGACGGTATCCTAAATCATTAGGGGCGAGAATGAGTTTAAAATTGAAAGATCGGCAAAGTAGGTCAATCGAATGCGATTTAATCTTCCCTTGGTTTCATCCATAAATTTGTATGGGTATGAGGAATCCGGAATGTGGAGTGACAAATAAACGATAACCCTGGGCTAGGATCTCCACATCAACCAGACGGGTCTGTCTTGGTTCGCAGCATCCAGAGGGGATGATCTTGATTCAGCGTTCGTAGATGCACCAGGGTGCTAGACTGTAGGTACGGTAGCAACCTGTTCGGGAAAGGGAACAAGACTTTCCCATTTCCATTATCCAAGTTCTCACCGAGTTATTCAAATCCCTCATAAATACTCCGTCGTCTGGCTCTGCCTCAGCCATTCTCCTACGGTCGTGTAACTAATTTCGGCTCCTTTCCAGAATTTCGAATAATTTATACCCGCCGAATTCGACGCGAACGCCTTGTACGCTGTTTCCCGGAGCAAGGAGACCGATAAATCGACCATGTGCTCTTTGGGTAATAACCGGAAATCGTGAACATGGTCAAGACGAGGAAGAGATTTATCTACCAGGCGTCTTTGCGTTCTTTTATTATTTCTTTATTTTCTTTTTATTATTTCTTTATTTTCTTTTTATTATTTATTTATTTCTCTCTTGTATCAGTTTGCTCTTCATCGCGCGCACGCACCTATCGTTTTCTGTTAACAGATATACGATTTATCAGTTTCACGAGGATGACGACCCCGCTCTTACGCACTTCTGAAATACCCGTACGACTTCATAGCGTGAATATGGATGGAGTCATAAATATTTATGGGATTATGCGAGCGTCGAAGATCACGAGAAAACAGCGGCGCTCTCGAAGATGCCGCACGCGGAAAGACGTCGAATATAAAGAATTCTTTCTAGCTCTGAATAATGCAATCTCATCCGGTGATTCATACGCCACTTCGATATATTATTCTATCGTGAACTCACTTGACAATAGTAGACAACGGTTCGCGTGACAATGACGATGCGGGGATGTGGCTTATAAAAAATATCCTCAATATCCTCTTCTCTTGGGAACAATGAAAGCAAAGAAGGCAGAATGTCAGGTTTATTAAGATACGTGACGAAAGTCGGGTCATATCAAATAAGGAAGATATAATGATCTAACAGATTTTACAGGACGTGCGAATCTGTTTATGTCCCTGTAAAACCTCGGCCCTTCGATTCATAAATCCGTCCCTATATTCTGCTAACGGGGGAGGCTTGCGAATAAAATTTAAAATTGCTATTCACGCTGGCGCGAATATCAGGCACGGTCCTATGGCAACGATATACCTACGGTACTAAATAACTTGGAAAATTCAGATTGCACTATGAATTCTGTATCCCGATGCTTGAAATTGGAAATTCATTAAAAAAAAAATATTTCCCACACCAATAACTTCGTATAAAATTTTTAAACCAGAGTACGTTAGCTGGGTTCGTTACGTATAAAAATAATCTGTGATTGGATCGATAATGTTGGTTCGATTAATGTATGAGTGTCACTCTGTCAATTGAATTAACGTTTGTGTGCACCTCGGGGTTGATACTTTGCCAGCGTAATAGAGGAGAAATAGTAAACAGGAGTCAACGGTGACTTTGGGTCTGCCTCGTTCTTCTCGATGTAACGGTAACCCTTTAGTTAGGGAATTTTGCACACCGCGTTATAATCGCATTATGTATGAGATTGAGATGCATATCTGTAATGGGAAATTTGATGAGTTGACAAAATATATGTATACTTATTATAATAAGAAAAGAAATTGAGATTCTGACGCATTTATTTCAGATACGTTTGCGAGCAAGGTGGCCGCCTGCCAGGACAAGTACGCGGACGCGAGCGTCGGAAACGTGACCGGAAGTAACGCAGTAAACGTCTTCCTAGGAATTGGCATTGCGTGGAGCATCGCTGCAATTTACCATGCCTACCACGGTCAGCCGTTTATCGTCGAACCCGGCAAGTCAGTAAAAAATTTATTTACAAAATTCTATGAAGATTCTATCCACCGGGTTCACATTCGTTCGATTATCTTTTCATCGTCTATCATTATTTTTCAACGCGCAGGTTTATCTAGTCGAAACCGTTCGTAACTACTTACAAGAGAATCTACAGTTTGCTATACGGTCTTGCACGGAGATTCCAAATTTTTACAATGAGATTTTGTGGTCCTAAACAGAAATGAGAAAAGACGTACCAAATAAATCATCGAAGAGAAATATTATTGCGTCCAAAGGATTATAGATTCTCAAATTTTTCTATAGTCATCAAATGCGACATGGTGCAGAGTTAACATTCGCACGGTGCTGTGGGGGTTACGTACGGTCGAAGAAAATTCTGTCAGTCAAACTCGCCATAAGAAATAAGATGTTGCCGGGTTGTAGATATCGATCCTCAAAGTAACTTGGAAAAAGTTCACCAGCTTGATCACAGATGGCAGTACGTACCGCCTCTCACGGTAATTCAACATTATCCAACAGGATTTCACTGACGACACTTTAAAACTTCAAATTTTTTCGAGAACCAGTTTGTCCTCTTTATACATATATCAGCCAGGGGTTTTACGATATTATTCAGCAAAAAGGAACGTTTCCATGAAACAATAAGGCTCTCGAAGTGCGATATCGAAAGGGTGAACCTTAAAGGTTACAGGGAACGGCAATAACTGATCCTCAAGAAAGTTATATATGTATATTCATTGAAATATCAATTGATCAGCGCAGGAAATTTCATTGGCGTAGAAAATATTTTTTTTTTAAGTAATAACACCAGTATCTGGAAGGGCTGATCAAAGTGACCTTAGCCATAATCATTCCCCTCATAACGCGGTAATTTTATTTCAGCAGACAGGAAAGAACGCCAGCAAGCCTCTCATAAACACGTTCGCATGCTTCCTTCATTTTGCTAAAGGCGGATCGTGTTCTGTCCGTGCTAACAATTAATTCATATACATTTGAGTCAACATTGAAACCATTAAAAAGACAAATACAAAATTTCTATTAAATCGAACACTCTATGTAATGAAGCTCAGCATTCGAAAAATCGTACAGCATCATGCTCAATAAGCATAAATAGCCTGACAATGTACTCCTGACGCTGATGACGTAATAAAACACTAATAAATATTTCTGTTAAAAAATAACGAAATATAGTCTGGCCTTCTCTGTGACACTATTCTGTACGGAGGCGTGTCTGGTGATCGTGGTGCTGTTAGTGCGAAGAACGAAAAGCATCGGGGGTGAATTGGGCGGTCCGTTCGTCCCGAAAGTCATCACGTCCGTGATACTCTTCTCCCTGTGGCTCTTCTACCTCATCATGTCCACCCTTGAGGCCTACGAAGTCATCCAGGGCTTCTAAGAGCGATAACGCCGAGGAATGGCCTAATATATCCACCTGTACTTATCTTCTATATGCTCAAGGAAACGTTCTCTCGGTAAGTAGACAAAGCACGTAATCGTACAGCCATAAGAATGTGTACAGTTGTATCTAAAAATGCACGAGACATATGCACCATTGTGCCTATCGACGTACGAACGGACAGACATATTTGCTATAATCATCAATATTGGATTAGATAACGCGTATCATTAGAAATCTTCCGTACTCATGTTTCAGGACTTGGTCGTAGCTGGATATCGAGAAAGTGAATTCGTAAAGGGGATGGACTCACAATGCCGAAACGGCATAGCCAGGGATCGATATGACAACGAGAGTGCGTGAGTGCTGCGTTGTCTAGGTATAATTATGCCTGCGTAATAAAGAATGTATCTATTTGTGTGTAACAGTTAAGGGGAGGCCGTAACGTATAAGAGCGCGAGCGAATGGATGACAAAATGCGTGTCTGGGAAGGAATAATTGCCTTAGGAGTCTTAATATTATAGTTAGTTGCTGATCGTTATATCGATTGAAGTACATCAAACGTATACATTGTAATGGATAAGCATGCCGAATGATCGCAGATGGAATTCATTTTAACTTGTTATAACGTGACAAAGTCAAGCAGACAGAATAGCTGTAAAATATTTTCGTAGGGAATAACGTGAATTCCTGTAATGCCGACATTAGTGCGATATGCGTCTATGAGATTTTTTATTTATAATTTTAATCGCGAGGATCGTACTTCTGAATTTTAGGGCGATGGGGGTGGCGCAGGGTCTTTAAGAGATGCGGTTAGTTATGGCATGTTCATTTATTAGGAAGACGATCGTGTCGATCGTTTGTTATTAGATAGAAAATGGCGCTATTTAAACTCGTCAAGTATATTATGACAAAAACACACTGCTAGGTAATATCAAGTTAGGAGGAAGGCAGGATTGAAATACATGCGAAAGAGAGAGAGAATAGAAAAATATAAAGTAAGAGAAATATAATATTGTAAAATGACAGAGAAGATGGTATATGATGAGCGCTTTACCAAATGTTTCCTTCGCTCTTTCCCTATCTCGTACGAGTTATCTAACTGCAGTTTCATAGGAACTTAGGTAGAAAAACGGCTCAGCGAGCAATATTTTAAGAAGTCAATGTTGAAACTCGTTTTGGAGATATATTCAATATTGAACGATAAGGCGGTTGGTTGTTAAAGCGAAGTGAATATACTAGTAAGATAATTTTAAGGATGAGTGATTGGAATTCGCGAAATCCTTAAGGCGCAGCCTAAAGTAGCGAGCGTCGTTTAAACGTAAAGCTTTTGTTGTTCTTCACTGCCTTTGATCGGGGGTCGCTCATCCGGTCGCGCCTTAAAGTTCGCGATTATCAATATCTAGGTTCTGCAATGTATGTATATACATATACACATATGTATGTATATATCTATTAAATATATATATACACACACACATATAAAATCGCAGTAGCGCATATATATATAGTATATATATCTCTGTATATGAATACTCGTAGTGTAGATATTCAATTTATGGACTTTACGCATAAGATCAATATTCCCTGGCGATCGATCCACGGCTTTAAAAATCGTGATCCTTATTCATCTGTATTTAAAAGTTGTGGAGAAACTCGACGGTTCTACATTGTATATGAAATATTGACTAGTCGATGAAATATTACCTGCTGCATGATCTAGTCAGTCTATAGAGAGTTCCAAAGACACTTTGCCCCCATGCATGTATCTATTTCCTCTCTCGTTATTAACGGGATTCTTATTAATTATTTTCATCGCTGTTATCCTGAGATTTATGGTACTGACCATGTACTTTTTGTTTCCTTTGGTATAAAGTATATACCATATATTATGGATACATAGAATAGACGACGCGGTATGGATTCTCCTTGTCTTTTGGATTATGGGCTGTTTTTTGGCCGGCAACCGGAAGTCGTCGCACAGGCCCAGTATCAGATTATGTGATAACTCAAAGTTAGTGGATATTCCCTGGAAACTTATACGACTTGTTCTCCAGTCTAATTTCGGCTTTTCGAACGCGCGATAAATGTCAAATAAAGATAGCACATCTGAGAGTTTCCAATAAAGATTTCGCATTATTCAGATGTTATCGCCATGGAATCTCATAACGGAAGCTTCCAGAAGCCCCCGTGTAAACTGCAGGAAAAAGAATCTCATAAGGTAACTTCTGATGTCGCTCTTTTACACGAGAAAGTGGATATTCCGCTATCGAATAAACACCAGGCGGCGAGATTAAACGGCGATTCATTATGCTGGATAGCATGCAAATTCGTAATCTTAGTATCAGATCCAGAAAGTGGCATTTATTGTGTAAAGTATTCGTGAATAAATTACGTATAAACAATTTCGTGGCGGCATTTGTAGAAAATAATACTTGAGGGGCAACACTTTGTAGAGTCTTGTCCGTCGAAACGTGGATCGTATATATTCTAAAGAGAAAATGATGGATGCTACGAATTCGTGAACTGGCGTTCGGCTTTACGTATTCGCGAATTTAATCGAGCCAGTGAGAAATGTGGAATGAATGTCGAAAAATTTTACTCGCGTAACCTGGTCTTTGCCGTTCAGCTCGGGAGAACCGTTCTACGTTTCTCTTTCTCTTTTTCGGGGTTCATTCGTAATCCTATACTTGACGGAATAGACAGTATCTCTTTTTCCTTGAGTACGTTGTATCAGGGTTCGCGTATTTACCTTTATTGTATGTACCTCTGCCGCTTTCCAACTCGTAGAAATCGAAGTGCCGATAAGGAATTGCATTGGGTTCTTATATTGATATTGCATGCAGAACATATATGCAGAATTGTAAGGTATTACCTGTACGGAAATTAAAGCAAACTAGGTTGTATTTGCGATTCCTTTTGATTATAGCAGTAGGTCAATCAAGATGAGTAAACAGTTCGAATCGTCGCAGTATCTTTGATCAAGCTTACTATAGGAATCGAATGATTTTTCGAAAAAAGAAAAAGAATTAAATTTATTTAACACGTCGACTGATCCATAAGGTCTATTCGCGAGAAAAATTCGTTTTTGGCAGGGGCCATCTTATTATGATCTTCCGTGTAAGGCAGTCCCTCGGATCTCATAGCTCACGAATCTACTAGGTATACCATAAATGCGACAGTTTGTTTAACCCAGAAATGTCTAAATTTTTTCATTTGCATAAATCATCCGCTGTGTTCATCAGATAGAATATTTGCAAAGGGAATAATAATGCCTAGCTTGAAACCTTTTTTGCATTTTCTTTTTACATTTATGGTCTTTTTCATTTTTCACATTAATTATACCCCGTGTAGAATTGTAGTCATGCAAACTCACGACGTTTGCACTGTGAGAATATCAACAGTGCAGAAATCCAATGGATTTCATTAAAGGAGAATCTAATCGCGCGTATATCTTAACCATAACGAGTATGCTCTAGAACTTGATATTAAAGATAAAAACGAAATATAAAAGATATTAAAATCAGCTTGAACGCGAATCCAGCCAAAGATTATTATTTTATTAAATGATGAATTTTCAATGTGGGACTACTCGTCGATGTGTAGACACTCAACAGCGAAGCATTAACGTGATAATACTTAATTGAGATTTCGCTATTATTCCAGATTCCACTGTACGCCAAGCGTCAAGGCCGCTCGTTGCTCCTGCTCGTCCCTACGAAATATATATGTATTCAGCAGGATTTACAATAGTGCCACAAAAAAAAGGAAATCGGGTGTTTCCATTGATGAGTAAAAAAAATATCTTCTCAAGCAAACACATTTAAATGCAAATGTCTAATGAAAAATTGCAGTATTCACGAGCAGGGCCAGCGAGTGCGCTTTATTGGATTACCGGAAATTATGCGATCACTAAAAATCATGCATTTATTAATTAATCCTATTCAATCTCGCGTAATCTCTGCAATTTACTATAATCCGGGCATAAATAAATCGGATTGATCGACGTTTCTAGTCAGCCTGCCATAGCGTATAATGGCCGCGTTAAAAATATATATATATATTCAAATTAAAAAGCGCATTCGCACCTAGACGTGTCTCTCCATTTTATAAAATGGAAATCGATCGATTGGTGCAAGGTGCTTGATTATTTTATCGCGGATAGGTAAATGAAAATTTTAGAGAAATATATATATATATTATATAAGGAGGTATACATATATAAATATCAAAATATTATATTCTGACGTATAAGATAACATTGTAGATAAAATGAAGGAAGTGTAGATAAGTGAAAGTAGGTAATAGGTAATACATAATACACTCTCGACCTTCCTCATAGGGTTACTTATGTACCTACATGCATACATACGTTATACATAAAAAAAAAAACATATATTGTTTATTCTCCCGTGCTCGCTTCGTCTTGATGTCGTAGAAAATGTAGAATAGAGGAAATATGGGTGCACGCGGGCCCGAAATGCTTCGCGACGAACAGGGCTGAGCCTTTTAATTCCTAAAGAATAATACAATTTACCGATTAACTTATTACATCTATTTACCGAAGTCGATCGGATTGTTTTAACGTGGCCAGCCGTGATGCGCGATCAAATTAACGAATTTATCGTAGATTGACACTGCGGTGAGCAGATATATATTTTATAAAGGACCAAATAAATCCGTCGATTGCTCGTAAGAATACGACCCTTAACCTTCTGTGGTGAAGAATATTTTTAAAAAATGAAAAATCAATACTTTAATAAATCATATCCTTGTTTGCTGTATATTTTGCATTCCTTATCGAACACTATTTTGACTGCAGGAAATCTTTTCATAGCTTTCGTGTCTCGTATGATTTTTGTGTTACTACCATCGATGCACTGTAACTTCTTATGTCACATTATAAATATAAGTATGATGATTATCGATAACGCATAAAAAATTGTACTGCACTTTTTATCACCATGCAAAAGTGCACCACACTTTTTGTTACAATGCATTTTTCATTTTTACGGCCCTCTGCATATCGTGTGCCAATTATGGCGAATTATGAAGTGTATTCTAGAACGCTTCAAAGTATCACCATCACCTAGTACAGCCATGTTGTAGGTAAAAGCAATAAAGGGCAGTAGATTTTGAAAGGGTGTAAAATCCAAGGAAAGCCTCATAAATGCAGGAATTGCATCTGTTGAACTTTTAAGTAGTAAACCTAGAGAGTAACGACAGAGACTTTTGTAAATTTTATGCCACCTACAGCGAATACAGTTTACCAGCATTTTGAAAATACGTGGACTTACGACCAATCGATATCAAAATATCAATAAGAGTTTTCCAGTTTCACACTTTTTCTTATTAACGTCTTAGCATATTTATCATAGACAGTCCTTATATCCTACGATCATAGAAAGTTTTTTCGAAATAGATCAGCACAGCAGAAAAAAAAGAAACGACCAATTTTTAGAGGGAGAGAAAAAGAAAAAGAGAGAGTGAAAGGAGGAGGTGGGAGGGGGGGGGGGAAGTACTTTCAATTCGGACCAAATGGAATTCGCTGTATCAGCCAGTATAGTGTGCGTGAATATCGTTGAAGTTACGAGATAAGGTTTAAATTTAAAAATCATCAGGATTCGCGCCATTTTACTTACTCCTATTCTTATTCTTCTTCTCATTCACGTTCTTTCCATGATACAAAAGTAACATGAGAAAATAGGCGATCGTGAGACGTAAAGCGACACTTTCGTTTCGATCGTTCACGCACAAAACGGGACGTGACTTATGAGTGAGAATCGATGAAAATGATCATTAACGTTTTTCTTATAATTGTTATATAGCTGTAGGGATAAATGGAAGCTTAGAATTTTTATTTTTTTCATTTAATTTAAATTACATGTCCGTTCTCATCGAATCTTACTCACGACGAACAGTTCCGTCTTTCGAGAAGTACCATATATCCACGGCCGGCCACAAATTTATGTATATATATATATATATATATACACATATGATATATAAAATGATAAAAAATGAAAAATGAAATTAAATCTCAAACGTTTCTATTCACTTTACGAAAATCTTCTATTATACACTATACTTAAATACTATTGACTATAACTCTTCGAATCTATCCTCTTACTGGGCTCTTTACATTGTAATTGTACTTTAGAAAAGGACACTTCGTGTTCCAAGGCTATATCTTTCGATTCTACATACATACATACATACATATACCCTGATTATAGCAGATTAATCAAAGGAAATCTTGGGAAACGAAAACATAATGCGAGTGACAACGGGATTATAATTATAAATGTCAAAGTTGTAATAGAGTTGAGGAACATTTTAAAAAGTTATATACTGTAAGATAATCGCGAGTAAGCCAGAAAAGCTAAAGGTAATCATATAAACGAACAGCTAGGTATAAAGTGGCGTATGAAAGGGAGTTCCTTCGATATAATTGAAGGAACGAAAGCGAAAGGATATGAGAAATGGTGTTTAAGTAAACAGAAGTATGGAACATGAAAAGCACATTAAGCCTGAGTTACATGCCATTAGATAGAAAAATATGTCCAAGGAATCACATTGTTCCTCTTGTTGTTGAACGAAATGCATTTGCTTTTGCAGCGACCTCACATATAATTCATATATGTAGTACTGAAATTGTACCCACCTACGAATTTATTTCCTACACCTAGCCAGCCGATTGTTACCAATGTTATTGCGGCGTGCATATTATATTTTTTGTGCAAATAAAGTAATTGATTTTTATTATAAATTATAACGTCGATAGCCCCGCGGCTTTATCATTATTTTTCAATGTAATTCTCTCTCTGCCCTGTCATCACGCTGAGAAATGATTATTCCCTTGATCGATCATTGCTATTGACTTCTTAATCACCTTTAAGATCAGTTGATTAAAATTGTTCACGACTCTTAAGCGACTCATCGATATTGATAGGAGTTTGCTACGTTTTGTTACAAAATTATTTTACAGTTTTTAGTACCTTTTTTTCACTTACTATGCGCAAGTGGTAGTTTTAGGTTTTAGTGGTTGTGCGATTTTGTTTTTCAACATCGTTGTCGATGCTGAGTCCAAATACTCATTATAGGAATTTATCTAAAAAACTAATGGAATGAGGAAATTTTCAATATATATTTATCAATGAATAATAGTGGTCCTGAATCTCTTTAAACGGTGCCACCACTGTAGAGGGGCGGAGGGAGGGGTTTTTTGGAAATATTATTTTTTGAACATTACTCCAGAACCTCTAAAGCTTTGAACTTTTTTGACTCTACTTTTGCGTGTCATTTTTTCAATCATTGTCCTTCGCGTCTTCCCCATTTTTTCTGACTCTGTACAAAAAATGTTACTTCACACGTTACCTTTACGTTTATCACGATGCATGCATCATACAACGAATTGAGATTTAAGTTAAATTTTCTTTGTATAATATTCAAGATATGTAAAATAGTGGAAGAACGTGATAAAATCGTCGTAAAAATTCTCGTAAAGCGATACAATCGAAATTTTCATTTAATTCGAAATATACGTTCTAAAGATTGTTACGTTTCATTTAGAAAACCGAAGAATTAAATGAATTGTTATAATTGTGTCTACAATCATTGCTGGGGTCAGTTATTACAGAATTGATAATAATTGCGTTAATTGTTATTGATCAGGAAATTGGAATGAAAAAAAATGAATATTTCGATCGTATGGCTTGACTCTAGCAAAATAAGAGAATCTTATCTTCCGTCTTCGATGTATAATTCCTGTTGTACAGAAAACTTTAGACAACAAGTCCGTGTAAAATCCGTTAAAAAGTTAAATGGTTGCGCCTACTCTTATTATTGTCGATTTTTCGCTCGCTATTTTGCGTCACGATCACGAGAAAAAAGCACTGTCTGTGCCTCGCGAATAACGAATCGTAGAGATATAAAAACAGTGAAGTAACGAATAACTTTAAAAGGCGAACTGCGTAAAATGGCGAGATTGAAAACGAACGTGTTAATTGTTGATGTACCGTCGCGTCGAAAGCTCTTGTAACTATAGGTACATTACATATACCTTGAAGGAGGAATTGAACGTTGAGAATGATTTCCTATCTGTAAAATCGAATCTGATATTTGCAATCGAATTCTTTTAAAACGATAAGATATTATATCCAATTGAAATACTATCGTAAAGTCCTTCGTGGCATTAAGATTCTCTAACGGAACAAATATGAAATAAATATATTAATTTTAGTAATTTAAAAATATAATATCGAACCTCGATTTGCCAGATAGGAATGAATCAAGATCGAATAAGAATCAATTAATTGTAATTGAATCGAAAGTGCAAAATATACATACATTAAATGTTGTTTACACCGTAAATATGATTGACCGTCCCACAAAGTATATCAATTATCTCCAGCATCTCACTATACTGTATTAAATCAAGTGTCTGCACATCTATCGAATCCTTTTATCCCATGCCCAACGACTCACTTTAATAATTTCATTTGCCATAAGCTGCCGAGGAGTTTGATGAAAGGTTAAAGGGCATCGCTGCCAGGCAGTAGTTAGTTTATTACGTATTATCCTTCGTTACGTCTCTCCTGTCCTTCGTGTTTCGTTTTAAGTCAGGATCGACCTTGTAGATTCATCAAAATGTCCTACGTCACTGGGTCCTTGCCGAGATTTAAAGTTTCCCGCAATTTTTCCATACCAAAACCGGAAGTAGGAACTTCTTTTGCACTTTAGCTATTTTTAGTATCCATCTGGCATATATAACTGATTCGGACAGAATTATCCGTGTAGAATTATCATTATACAAAAAACAGTCACCTTACTTCCTAACGAACTAAGAATGCTCTGGGTAATGTTAATTACAAACCTTGATAATTAATATGCCGTAGTTTACTATAACGAATCACGGGATTACGTTAATTACGTAATACACATCAAGTAAGTTAATTGTCTCGGTTAAACTTTTGATCAGCTTTGTAATTATTCTATTAATTATTTATTGCCATATGTGTGTCTAAGCACGGATCACTCTTACTTAATAATATGTTATACGAAATTATTTAATGTCACGTATTAAGCTCGTTTGATAATTGAATTAGCTATTTGATTAATCGGTACTGAGTGATTGTTAGTTATATAATTATGGAAAATTCCATTTCAATACATCGCTTTTAGTAGGATCAAATGGCAGGATGGAAATTTCAAAGTAAAGAGATAACATGGTAAATAGTCACGATCGATAGTAATGAAATTCTAATGTCGACTAGCCATATCGTAAAAATTAATCAGCATGTAACCCAATGATGAATGAAACTCATCTATTACGAAAATGATAAAAAATACCTATACACGTGCGATAATAGCTGAGCTTTCGAGACTGAATTTTATCCGAGAAATATTCTTTTATACTACTGAGACATGACGTAAAACATGAACTGATTTTTGATAAATTCGCTGTTATAAAATAATAATAATATTCAGGTATGTCTTTCTCCATAAAAAAAAGTGGTCTATAAACTAAACTAGCGAAGTTGAAATTTCTATAAAATGTCTTAATAGGGATGTAAAAGAGGTAATGGACATTTATAGACTCTTAGCATTTCTGGTTTAAAGGTTCATTTTTTTAAGTATATTTCTTCTTAATCGGTCATTTATATCAGTCTAAACTTATACGACAAAATACGTGCAAATATCTAATCTCCGATCAATCAAGCTTATACCTCCAGCCTTGTCGTGGAGCTTAGTAATTCTTCTCTGAATGGTGACAATGACATAATCAGATACGTCGAGAAACGTATCTCCATGCAGTAATTGAAACAAAATAATTTACTGTTAACTTATCTTATCGCGTTATCGACAATATCGCCATTAGGCTGAAAACTGTGGTATTGGGTCATGAGTCCGAGGATGCTTAATTAAGTTAATTGATTATTGTAATCATTTGTCATGCATGCGGATACACCGTGCAGTCTCGTGTCATTGTGTCAGTAAGTCAATGCAGATATTCCGCAATAAAAACATTGGACTTCAATAATGGAAAACAAAGGCAACGCTGTAGTGAAATTAAAAAAAAATTAATAATTAATTTTCATTAATTTTTTTAGCAAACTTTTTCCGTCAATCAAGGTTAATCCAGTTTAATGCAGATATCGGTTTTCCTAATGTAACTTCCTACAAGGCACGCATACACGTAGTTGCGAAAGGCGAAAAACCCTCGGCTAATTCTGACAAATTAACGCCTCGTTAATTGCCATATTAGATGAACCGTGTAGAAGCAATCTCTCCATAACAGTTTAGCTGTGTGTTTCGGATAAAACTTTTTTTTATATAATAAAATAATGATTCTTCTGCAACATGACGCGATAGATATCCCTAAAGCCAATTAATCTGCAATGCCAACAGGATACCGTAATTTTCAATTATTTAGATAATTATTAACACGATATACGTGTACGATAGTTATACGGGTGCTTTGACAAAAGCACTAAAAGCTTCCCAGAGGGCATTGCGGTAATTAAATAGCAATTTGCGATTGTACACCAGATAAAACACTCTGGAAAAGTGTTGTGTGCAGAGCTTAATGGCGTCAATGGGTTATCAATAAATGTATAAATTACAATGTAGATACCCAGCTATTCTTTATATTTTTCTCACGGACCACTAAGCTCAATCCAAATGCGTAAACCATTGTACGAACCGCGTGATATTATTTTTAAGCAGTATTATTCTCGCAAGCGACCCGACGACTTATATACTTTCGCACTTAGGTACCTTAAAAATAGAAGATTCGGGATAAAATTCAAAGTTCTCCGCAGTCTAAAGTTTTAGCACGGATCGTTAATACGTCGTTTGGCTCTCTGAAAAAAAATCGATATTAAAAAAAGAATTAGCCACTTAATATCATTCAACGTTTAGTTATATTATTTGTGATTATAATGCAAAAGTTCAATTTGTGATACGACTAGAGGGTACGTCAAAAGTTTTTTTTTTTTTTTTCAAAATTTCTTTTCACGTCAACCACTGTATATTTGTATCAGCAGTCTGTTTCCGTAATCTGGGTACGTTTAGATGTGGACATTTTCAGTTAAATTATTTAGCGACTTTTCTACCGGTATACGAGTGTAGGAAAAAATTTTGAAAATTAATAATAGCATGACGCAGAGTATCTGTCAGCTGAGGTCCGGTCGGTATTAACATCTATTGAGACAGTTTAGGAATGATGCCAGGATCCAAAACGCTAAGGAATTTCACCGTTGGCACTCGTCTCGAATGGCTGCATCTAGTTGGCTGTAACGTGTTTTAGAGATACCTGCAGTGATTTTAGTGTCGCGAAGTTACACCGTCAAAATTCGCAAGAAAAGATATCCGTGTGGTGATATTACTAAAAATAAAAGTAATATTTCCAATACGTAACCTCCCTGTCACGGCGTAAACATTAACGGTGTGTTATACCTAGAAGATATTTTTTTTTCTCTACATATCATAAGACAAAATCTTAGCTACCATCTGAGAACGAATTGTTCGTCTTGTTAGATGAAAATTTTTTCATTAGTCTCATTGCTACAGCATTCCCTTCGTACATACCACAAATCACGAAAGTATATAAGGTGGTTAATTATTCCAATCATTGACCCACAAGAATATAACGTTTTACGAGAAGATTGTATTAAAATTTGAATGATCCTTTATGAAAATTGTATTGTAGTATCATTCAAAATATATTCTTATTACAATATTAAACGTTGGAAATCTGCTGTGAATATCTCAGAGATCCAAACACGCAGGTTGAGAACTTTGTAGAATCCAGTGTCGTTGGATAACCTGGTTCCAGTGATTGGGTTATCGCAATTTCGGCGATAAAGCCGGATGATATCGCAACTTGGATAATCTATAAAAAGGGTTAAACCAATTTCGTACAGCACTTAGTGTCAGCATGCTGTCGGTGAGGAGTATCTTACTGCTCCTAGGGACCTTCGTCCTCTTGTCAGGAAATGGATGCAATGCTGACCTCGAGAAGAAGGAATGGTGGGAAAACACCATCGTCTATCAGATTTGGCTAAGGGGCTTTCAAGATAGCGATGGGGACGGCGAGGGAGACATTCGTGGTGCGTATTTCTCTATTCAGCCTGATTACGGTGTTATCTTTTGAAATAATGAGTACAGTGGAGAAGTGCTTGGGAAAGAGATACATAGTTATTTTTTTTATTTTACCTAAGAATCTGGCTTTTCATCTTTTCACGTTGTAGAAAACCAGTGATACGTCTTTGCTGTATTATAAAGTGTAGACATCTGTTGTATGAATATATCAATATGTATATATTGACGTATTTTTATACCGGAAGTTAATCGCGACGGAATTATTCAATTTCATTGTACTATGTATCTCAGTTATCTCAATGCTAATATGTATACTTATATCTTGTAGTGTTTGTAATTACTTGTTCGTAGTTTTCAAAATAATCTGTAATAACATATTTTCGGATTATCTATTCTCATCATCCCCGATAAGAGTATATGATTTCAAACTCAAGTTTCCACATACCCGATAATTCTCATAATGATGGATACATCGGATGTTATTTATCTATGAGTATTGATATCTGCAAATACACATAATTAGAGTATTTTTTCAAAAAATAATTTATATAATCCTGCTATGTGTTTAAACAATTTATTACGTCATTTTATGAGCGTCCTATTATTCAAAAAGAATTATAGTTATCAAACCGCTAACGATCACCCGGTATGCACTAATTGTTGTGGTCCAACTTTTCATGTTAAGTTAAAGCTATCCTTTTACACGATCGTAATAGGTATTTCAATTTAAAGTGCCTGGAGAGTTCAAACAGCCATTTTGAATTTACAATCACGAAAATCGTAAATTACACGGAATTGATGCGTTATCTATATCGACCTAGAGCGCACGCAGATTTCCGTAAATTCTACAATTACGGCAGTGGAACTTCCCTAAGGAATAATTGGGAAGTAAAGAAATTGGATAGGTGCAAAATTTTAGCACGTGTACATTTCGTATAAAAAAATCGCATACAACTGCCACCTTCGTTTGTCAATTATTTCGCATAAAAGGATCACGCAAGTAACAGTGTAGCTTGAAAAAATTTGCATGCACTGTGTTTGCATGTGAATTTATTATGAAATTCCTAAAAAGTACAATATTCCATTTTCAAATTAAAAAGTACTCTCCTTAATTAATTAATTATTCCGTAAGGTTCTTCAATATTTTCTCACCCGAAATGTATAAACAAAATATATTTCCATTTGACTTCAAAAATCCATACTGTAATTCTATAGAAAACTCGTTCGATGCCCGTATACGAAATATCATGTATTTGATCAGGGATGCTAAATTTATATTTATTTTTAATCTATAAGCAGTTCCATATCGATGCCATTTAATAGATACGAGCAATTCAGTTCGTATTACAGGTCCAAGCAAAATTTCCACGGTTTACATTACAAATAGCACTGTATCATATTTCACTTATAATAACACTCGTAATTTCAAAGCCGTTCTAATTTCACGTGCAATATTAAATGGGGCGTATACCATTAACCTATAATTTATTTAGTAAGCGTTGCGCTAATACTTTACCAATATGGCCTTCGAAATGCTAATTATCATTACTGAAACACGTGCTAAATCTAGTAAATGCGATTAATTTTAACGCACCATTAAATATAAATCGATCTAATAATAGACGTTGATACTAGAAATGAAACCAGATGTCATCAACAAAATATCTAAATCCCTTCACTCTTGAATGACATTTTAAAAATTTTGGGCCGCGTATTTAACGAGGGTACTAACAATAGAGCGGATGTGGGACGCTTGGATTAGTTAATTATGGAATTGGCAGAGAATTCAGGTACTGATGAGGTTGGGGCAGTGGCACGACCTTGATATCCTGATATCTCATTTTCATCTTAGGATCAGAAGTATTTTTTCAAAATTGTATTCGTATCTACTAGTAAGACGCTATGAGGTATATATTATGGTCAATGTTATAATACAATTAGAAAAGGTAACTAATCAACATATTTTTGAACATGTAAGATACAGTGTGCTTATGTTATCTCTGATTAAAATGACTAGCTGGATTAGAATGATAACGAATTAGATATCCATTATGAATGTGTTACAAGTTTCTATTATATACTATGTATTACACTTCAATAAAAATGATCGAAATTTTTGAAAAATAAAGGTCAATACTGGGATTAAAAATCGATTCCTTTTCTTTTCATTTCGACATTTCAATTCTGAATCAATTCATCAATTGATTTTTATTACTTTTCCGTGCGAGATGTACAATATGGATTAAAATATAATCACTCGTTATTATTTGAATCCAGGTATAATTAATCGTCTCGATCACTTCGAACAGCTGGGAGTGGAAACGATCTGGCTGAGTCCTATCTACACGTCCCCATTAATTGACTCTGGTTATGATGTGTCTGATTATGTAAATATCAATCCACTTTTTGGAACTCTCGATGATTTCGATGAGCTCGTTGAAAAAGCTCATGCTAAAGGTAATATTTGAGATTCGGATAAATATGTCAAATTCGAAACGTAATTCTACTATTTTAATTTATAAATCTTATTATAGATCTCAAAGTAATGCTAGATGTCGTACCTAATGAGTCCAGTGATAAACATGATTGGTTCAATGCTTCTGTACACAGCGTTGAGCCATACACTAGTTATTACATCTGGGCCAATGGGATTGTCGAAAATGGCACAAATCTTCCGCCAAATAATTGGGTATGACATTTTTTGTCATTAAAAAATATATATTGATTCATATTATAAATAACGCCATTTTGAATTATCTCAATATCATAAGTTATACATTTATAAAATACTTTTTAATGAAATTCTAGGATCAGACATTTATATTGAGTTTAATAAATTTTCAATTACTATTATAGATAAGCACTTATAGCACCAGACCTGGATCAGCATGGACTTGGAACGAAATAAGGCAACAGTGGTATTACCACAAATTCCATACATCACAACCAGACCTCAACCTACGAAATGCTGCTGTCGTCCAAGAACTTTTGGTGAGAAAATTGTTGATCAGTCTTTGAAAATCTCCGCTAGTCAGTAGCAAATGATTAAACAAGATAAACAAAATATGCCATTAATCACAGAATATACTCACCTTCTGGCTGGAAAGGGATGTCGACGGTTTCCACTTCAGTTCGGTGTCCTACCTTTTTGAAAATGAAGAACTTTTGGATGAACCAACCGTCGGAAGTGGAACACACACTTCCGGTCTTTCTGAGAATTCCGGGCTTCTATATGAAATTCATGCTCACATTGCTGATTGGATAGCAAGTAACAATTCCACATCAAAGTATGTTCGACATTATTTATTTGAAAATAATAATACTAGTTAGATTCATGATAACAATTAAATATCAATTTATAATTTTTATTACTGTGAAGATTGCTCATCGCTGGATCTGACGATGACGATAACACTTTAATATCTTACTATGGAAACGACACTCATACGGGAATCTCTCCATTTAACTATCGATTAATAAAGGACATGAGCGCCAATACGAATGCCAGTACGTTAAAAACCGTAATTGAAGAATGGCTAGAACTATTACCAGCCAATCAGAATACAAACTGGGCGGTAAGAAAAAAAAAAAAGAAATTTATATTCAATTCGACACAAAATGCTTGAACTGTCTTTTAAGCATAATACCTGATAAAAGCTCGTATGCTCGAAAGCTTATGGTTGTTATCAGACTAAACGAACCGATCGCTATTTTTATTTCAGCTATCAAATCACGACCACTCACGCGTGCCATCTAGAATTAGTTTGAACCATGTCGATGGTCTCCATATGCTCAGTTTTTTGTTACCTGGACAAACTTTCACCTATTACGGTGAAGAAATTGGAATGCTGGATACCAAAATTAATTGGAATCAAACTATTGATCCTTTAGCTTGCGCTAAGACTCAGAATACTTATACAACTTACTCTAGAGATCCAGCCAGGACACCCATGCAATGGGACACCACGACTTCCGCTGGTTTTTCAACTAACGATTCAACCTATCTTCCGGTTAATTCAAACTACTTGACTAGGAATGTTGAAACACAATTAAACACCAATCTCACCAATATTCACACTTACAAAGCACTCGCGTCACTTAAAAAAAAAGCAACCATCACTCATGGGGATTGTCAAATTTCTGCAGTAAACAATGACCGGGTTCTGGTTTTGAGAAGGTGTGTATCGATTTTCATTAAAATATAAGAAATTACTTTATAATTTTATCTCTAATTTAAACTACGATTTGATAATCATTCACAGGTCTCTTGAGGATCATTCGACTTACGTAGCCGTAATCAATTTAGGCCTGGCACGACAAACTGTTAATCTTACAGAATTGTATTCCGATGTGCCGGAGTATCTCTATATAGCAGTTGCATCTAATAATGCTGTTACTAATTCGTGAGTAAAATTCTATGGAATTTATATAACATATATGTATTATAAGTACTAAATATTTCATTTTTTATTAGCACGATGATCTCTGTTGACACCGTCATTCTCACGGCAAATGCTGCTCTGGTACTGACTGATGAAGAACCTGAAAACACGGCGGAGTCTTCGACAGCAAGTACGATCTCCAGTATGATAGTAGTCGCTTTATTAAGTAGTACAATACATATATGTCTCGTAAAGTAATAACGAGCTTGTAAATCTTCAAGGCTTCGTAGATATTTAATTTCCTGCTATTAAAGTAGCAAATATTATTGGTGAACTGCTGCTTAACATTCCTTAGCAAATTCTGTAATAAGTAACGTAGATGTAATAATAGTCTTGTTTGTAATTGTAAAGACTCCTAAGGAACAGGTCCTATTAAATAGAGACACGATAGGTATCAAACAATTCTTGACTCTAATCACATGCCAATTCATTAACAGCAAAACATTAAGAAAGTTGTTGCTAAGAAAAAAAGTTTTGAATATTAGAAAAGATTATCTGCACCCATATGAAATCTCCACACAGAAAATTAGCGGAAAGAGAATTTTATTTGATATGGAGTATGAAAAATAATTATTTTAAAAGTTTGAAGATTCAATCAAAAGTATTATTTATTTTACTGTACAAAAGTCATCAGTTACTTTATGTCGTGACTCATCAAGCACATCCAAGTAATTTAAATAATTTAAAAATATTCATTTTTATTAAAGAGCACGATGAAGTTCAACATTATGCTATGAAGATTGCAATCTAGGTGTCACATTTAATAGCAAAATTCCCGTAGTTAGAAATTATTCATTGTGCTTTTGTTGTCCAATCGCTTTGCAGCTACTGATGAATCCACATCGAGCACATCCACAACAGAAGAATGGACCACGATATCCAATGACGAAAGTACCACTGAAAATAAAACAACTGAATATGAGGGAACAACAATAGAAAGCGCAGAGACAACAACAATAGAAAGCGCAGAGACAACAACAATGGAAAGTGTAGATACAACAACAATGGAAAACGCCGAGACAACAACAATGGAAAGTGTAGATACAACAACAATGGAAAACGCAGAGACAACAACAACTCACGCAGAGACTTCGCCTCCTAGCACAGGAGGATCATCGAAAAATGTCGAAAGCACAGTAGTAGTAGTGCCCATGAGCATCTGCTTGGTTGTGATAACTTTGTACAATAGTTCATAGACACTCCCATGGCAGTAAGAATTTATGAAATAAGTGTTCAATCACTTTTTGTAAGTATATGTCTGAAAATCCTTAGTGTAAATTGAAAATATAAATGCTTTGTATACAATTGGCTGGTTAAGTAGTTAGGTGTGACGTAGTAGACGTGTAAATTATACTTTGTGATTTAGTGTATGTAATATAGAATATATATTTTTGCTTAATATCACTAGTACAAATTTTATCAAACGATGCTAAATCCTCACTTGAGAAAACTCAATTTCTACAGCTCCTGACACTGACCTCGATACTCAAGTTATTGAGGGCAAACTTGATTGGTGGCAATCAGCTGTCATCTATCAAATTTATCCAAAATCATTTCAGGTAAGTACACTTAACAATGATTCATATATTATTTTCTTGTGACATTTTAGATTAAAATTCAAAGATATGTTTCCAAATAAGAAGGTTCGTTAACTTCTTCGAGCAAGGGTGGCAGAAAATTTATTTAATACACTCTTACTATGTAGAACATTTGTTGGACATTTGTCGGATAAATTGATAGGATGATGCTAGGATGTTTTGTGATGTACAAAGAAATTCACGGACACTCAGTTTTCTTCGTTGTATCACAATTTCCAATTGCGACTCATAATCGGAACAAAAAGCGGTTTCTGATTTTTTTATATGGAACATCAAGCATATAAAATACCATCCGAGTCAATTCAATTGTCCACATTCTCAAAACCGATACAGGCAAACCTTCCGAAATTTTATTACAACACAGTTGCACTTTCAAAGAATGATCTCATTCTCGATTATACGCTTTACTATAGTTATATTAAATCTTTGATTTTAACTGAAACTTCATTTCATTACAAGTGAGCTATTTCTACTGACGCAGTTATAAAAAAATTAACTTATTGTTAGTTTGACTTATCTCTAGATATGACAAGATTAGTCCTACAATTTAGGAGAGATTAGATTACGTATAGCCCAATCTCACATTATTCACTAAAATCGTTTCACCCTATTATTTCCTGTTAGGTAAAAAAACCATGTATTTCAGGACTCCGATAACGACGGCACAGGAGATTTGCCAGGCATCATTTCACGCCTTGATCATTTGATTGATCTGGGTGTCACTGGTATTTGGTTGTCTCCTATATACAAGTCACCTCAAAAAGATGGTGGCTATGACATTTCTAACTTTACTGACATAGATCCATTATTTGGTACTATGAGAGATTTCGAAAAACTCGTTGAGCAAGCACATGACAAGGGTATAATACATTTTTTAGAACATGGACATCTTTGTTTAGTCCATTAATTTATTCAACTAGCATACGCGAGACCTAATTTGAATTTCTATTTCCACCAGGGTTAAAGGTCATTCTAGATTTAGTTCCAAATCACTCTAGTTCAGACCACTCATGGTTCATAAATTCAGTATCACGTATTGAACCGTATACTGACTATTACATTTGGGTGGATGGAATTAAAACTGATAATGGAACTGCACCACCTAACAATTGGCTGAGC
Source organism: Calameuta pallipes (assembly GCA_030142375.1). Taxonomy (NCBI): domain Eukaryota; kingdom Metazoa; phylum Arthropoda; class Insecta; order Hymenoptera; family Cephidae; genus Calameuta; species Calameuta pallipes. The sequence goes on along the minus strand of JARQSW010000441.1, from coordinate 816,906 downwards.
GTGTTCGGTGGTCCAGCTTGGACTTGGAATGAGGAGAGACAGCAGTATTATTTACATCAATATAGCACCGGGCAGCCTGACTTAAACTATAGAAATCCTAAAGTGGTACAGGAAATGAATGATGTTATCACATTCTGGCTGGAGAAAGGAGCCGATGGTTTCCGCATAGATGCGATTAGTAACATTTTCGAAGATCGCAATTTATACGATGAACCCATTAATCCGAATGCTCCAGAAAATACGACTGAAACAAGTTATGATTATCTGCTGCACATCTATACGAAGGATCAAAAAGAGACTTATGAATTGGTCTATAGTTGGAGAACACTGCTGGATAGTTACGCAGCAAGGACTGATAATGTCACAAGACTTCAGATTGTAGAATCTTTTTCTAGCATTGACAAACTTTTTCCGTAAGTCATGATTTTCGTATATCAAAGTCTGATATGATCTTATTAACAAATATTGTATATTAAATCCGTATCCATCCTTTCAATAGGTACGAAGGAAATGGAACCCATCAAGGAGCTCATGTACCCTTCAACTTCGGTCTCATATTTAACGTCACGAAGAATTCAGGAGCATCGGTATACATCAAACAGATAACTGCGTGGTTAAACGCTATGCCAAAAAATAGTACTGCTAATTGGGTGCTTGGGAATCATGATAACAGCCGAGTTGCCTCTCGTATGGGTGTTAATCGTGCTGATGGTTTAAACATGCTTTCTCTTCTACTACCTGGAATAGCGTTCACTTATTGTGGCGAGGAGATTGCTATGCTGGACACATGGTTAACTTTTGAAGAAACTCAAGATCCACAAGCTATCAATGCTGGACCAGATGGTTATCAGTTGGTCTCCAGAGATCCAGGCAGAACACCATTTCAGTGGGACAACACCACGTCGGCTGGATTTTCTGGCAATGAAACTACATGGTTGCCAGTTAACAGCAATTATCCTAATAGAAATCTTGCGTTACAAGCCTCAAGAGAAAGAAGTGTTTATAAGACTTATAAAGCCATTGTGAAATTGAAACAGACTGAAACCATCAGGAGAGGTTCGACAAGACTGTTATCTCTCTCTGATGATAACGTGAGTGCCTATTCGTAGTGTAAATATTTTGCAACCGAATCTTACTAAACTTTTATTTTGATTTTACATTGGTACACTTTTAGGTACTGACCTTCATACGTGAACTTGATGGTGAGGATACTTACGTAATCGTTATCAATCTGAGTCCTTATTCCGAAACTGTCGACCTATCTGCATTCAGTGACCTACCATCAGAAATTACGATCTGTTTAGCAAGTGCTAACGCAATTGCAAATACTGGGTAAGATTAATTGCGTATTTAAGAAGATTTAAAAAACATTTAGGAATGATATACTGATATTGTCCTTATACAATATATATAATGTTTTGAATACATTCTTAATTGTAGAGACACCGTCAATATCAGTTCCGTTAGTCTTTCTGCTAACGCTGCTCTGGTACTTTGTACAACGGATTTCCCACATACTGTAAATGAAGAAATTAAAGGCGATCTCGACTGGTGGCAGACTGCCGCCATTTATCAGATTTATCCCAAGTCATTCAAAGACAGTAATGGCGACGGTGTTGGTGATATTCAGGGTATCATCTCGCAGCTTGATTATTTTAACGATATTAACATTGACGCAATATGGCTCGGTCCAATTTACACTTCACCGCAAAAGGATGGCGGATATGATATTAGTAATTATCTCGATATCGATCCCCTGTTTGGATCTGCAGAAGAATTTGAAACGCTCTTGAAGTTAGCACACGATCAAGGTATATTTATGACTTAATAAGAATGAAATTAATCTTTGTCATTCTTTTCTTGTAACCAAGCATAAGTAATAACTAACTTACTTTATATATAGGAATCAAAGTGATTCTGGATTTTCTTCCAAACCATTCGAGCGACGAACATCAATGGTTTGTTAATTCAGTAGCACGTGTTGAACCATACACTGACTATTATATCTGGCGCGATGGCGTTTCCACTGACAATGGTACTAAACCACCAAATAATTGGATCAGTGTATTTGGTGGTTCTGCTTGGACATGGAATGAACAAAGGCAACAATACTACTTGCATCAATTCAGTACTAATCAGCCAGATCTCAACTTAGAGAACCAGGATGTAATTGAGGAAACCAATAGGATTCTAAGATTTTGGTTAGGGAAAGGCGTCGACGGATTCCGAATTGGTTCTGTATCCCACCTCGTGGAAGATTCCAGCTTCCAAGACGAACCAACCAATGAAAATGCTGATGATTCGGTTCTTGAATCGGACTATGATTACTTGGAACATATCTATACCACAAATCAGGAGATGTCCTTTGATCTTGTAGTTCAGTGGCGAAGTGTCATTGATAATTACGTGGCAACTACAGGAAGCGAAAAGAAATTTTTAACTGTAGAACCAACTTCAAACACTGAAACAGCATTAAGGTACTTGACCGAATATAGGTTTCTATTCTCTTCTAAAATTATTTATTTTGTTAAACGTAATATTGAAATTTTCAGATTCCTTGGTAACGACACAAATCCTGGTGCTCACTCTCCACATAATTTCGATATTATTAAAAATGTTACCCGTGCAACATCTTCAGCAGAAATCATCAGTCTAATGACAGAATGGTTGAACTTGTTATCCAAAAACATAACTCCTAACTGGGTTCTTGGAAGTCATGATTTCAATCGCGTATCTTCCCGCTTTGGAATCAATCGCATTGATGGTCTCCACATGTTGTCCCTTTTGTTACCTGGACATTCAGTCACATACCAGGGAGAAGAACTTGGACTTAAAAATGTACCGGTATCCTGGAGCCAAACGCAAGATCCTAAAGGTCTGAATGCTGGTGAAAGTCGATTCGAGCTCTTCTCCAGAGATCCTGCTCGTACTCCGTTCTTGTGGGACGATACAAGTAACGCAGGTTTCACAACGGGCTCTTCGACGTGGTTGCCAATCACCAGTGACTTCGAAAACTGGAATCTTGATGTTCAAAGGAATGCAGACAGAAGTTATTATAATACATATAAGTCGTTGACAGAATTCCGCAAACTGGAAACATTTAAACGCGGAGCAACCAAAGTGCAGTCTCTAAATGATGATACCGTGAGTACACCAACTAAATTGGCATGTTCTTAATAGTCCACGGTAGTAACAGTTTGTTATAAGCTGACCAATTTATTAATGTTACTAGGTTATCGCATTCAGTCGCGAGCTATCAAATGAACATACTTACTTAGTAGTTATAAACGTCGACATTTATCGCACTTCTGTTGATCTTACTGGATTTGATAATCTTCTCGGCGAAGATCTTGTCGTGTGCCTAGCCAGTGCCAATTC